>WMED01001182.1:0-16761 GCA_019650415.1 Pipa parva
AATCTCTCAGTAGAATATCTTCTTGACTGTACTTAGTATTGTTTGAAACCTGATGAAGGGAGGAGAATAAACCTCTCGAAAGCTCGTTTATTTAACAAGATTGTTAGTCCAATAAAAAGGTATCACCAAATACTGCAATACTCATTCTCATTTTTATGCATCTGTGGACTAACACGACCTCTCTACCCTAACTTTTATATATATATATATATATATATATATATATATATATATATATATATAATTAAGACTTCTAAATAAATGAAGAGGAAAGTATTCATATCATGACGTGAGAATGAATGGATACATAAGGAGTGATGCTTATCAAACTATTCTACAGAGCTGTAATTAATTTTTAGAAGCTCTCAGACTGGAAAGTTCTAGTGATTGCATTGTAATTGAATTTGAGCCATGTTCATTTATGACTAGTAGGTTTGAAGGTTGTACAATAATAAATCAGAAAGAGCAAACAATCTCGGAAGCACAGATGAGAAGTGAAATGGAAGAAGGGGAATTTGTAGTTGACTTATTAAATGATCGTAGCACAAAGTCAGATGATATAACATACAACATTTGATTTAAGCAGGGAATAGGATATACTGTATATAGTAATGTATAGTATGTAGAGAGTACAGTGTTATGGGTAAAGCTGGTAATTTGGCTTTGCATAACAGGGTTTATATTTTAACCCTACTTTCCATTTCTCATTATCACTATATATTTATATATACCCATCTATGTTCTATGTTATATTTCACGGTTTGCAGTTCCATAATTTTCAGACCCTTCTTACCTGTTATTCCATCACTCTTGCTATTCTTTATTTCTGCCGTCGCTCATTAACACAGAGTACAGAGTGTTGTTCTCTTAGATTCAGTTTAAATCCAAATGTCCCATTCCATTTCTAATTCCCCTGCAGCTTGTGAGTGGAGGACAGCACAGCCAATCAGCATGATTTTAGGTAGTTTCTAGGCAGTATGAGACTAAATTGAAAAGAAACATTTTTTGTGTAGGGTTATTTCAGTTATTAGTTGTGATCATGTTAATCAAAGGTCAGTTGATATTGGTTATTGCCCATCAGTCACTGCACATAATTCAGTAGCCATATTGTCTTATATATTGCCCAGTGCCCTTTGTATTCAGTAGTAAAATACTACATCTTATGCAGTAGCAGTTATTATGGTTATTGACTGTTAATCCTTCATGTAGATTGCTCATAGAACAGTTATTTTATTTAGTTTCCATTAACCCACATGTTACATTTCTAAATACTCCAGTCAAGCTATCCAGTAATGACAGATCTTTTAAAGTTTTAAAGCTGCCTCCAGTATTGTTAGTGGCATAGTCCACTCTTCTTCACCTAATAATGATGTGATAATTAACTCTGTTAAGATTGCTGTAACTGCCATATGTATGATACATGTACGCAAATAAATGATTGCTCTATCCTAGCTGTTTATGCAGCAGTTGTTAATGTTACAGATTGATGTTATGAGCCCACATGGGTCTGTGTGATGATGACTAAGACAGTTAATAAATAGATTCAGAGAAACTGGTGTGGAATTATGTCAGAGTGAAAGATTAAACATGCAGGATAGAGGATAATGGTATTGATTGGTTCAGAACAAAGATACTGACGTTATGCTATTAGAATGGAAGCCAATGGGTGTTAATGTGCAGGGCAGAATATAGGATGTTGCTTTACCGTTCTTGTTGAAAACATTAAGAAATGATGCAGACTATGTAAATGATTGGTTGAGTGAATAAGTTGTGATATCAGCGTGCAGTCAATAAGGTACAGGATTCATAGTTTGTTCTGTCATGTTTTATAAAAATACAGGCAATACCTGAGCTCTCTGGATGAAGAATTGGAGCATGTTTTTTTAAAATTATTTTTGAAATATTATCTCTTGATGGCATGCAGTTCATATTTATCAGAACATGGGAACCTATTATTCTTCCATTGAATATTTTAACTGAAAAAATGTCAGGGTCAGACTGAGGCATCTTGGGCCCACCAGAGAAGCTGATTGTAAGGTGCCACAGCCTACTAGCTAAAGGTGTCATATACTCCAGCACTATAATAGCACGTGATCAGTTTTGAAGAACATTACAAAAAACAATTGCACAAGTGTTACTGTCATTAAAGGTAGCTAGGGACAGAGATTATTTTTGGCGCCTGGGCTGCCCAATTCTGGGGTCCATCAGAGGATCCTCTGGTGCTCTGGTTGGCCAGTCCGATCCTGAGAAAATCAGAAACATAATGGACCACCTACTTGCAAGGTGCTTAGGTAGAGGACAGCCCCTGCTATTAATTAATAAAAGGCCCATTAATGCATTTAAAAATATAAATAAAATAATGCATTAAAAAATTCATTCTGATTAACAAATGCTATTTGAATATGATTACAAAACACAGGGTGTACCTTTTTTTCCTTTTTCTAGAATGACATTTGTTGCCATGTCAGCCATAAGAAATAGCAAAGCATATTCTTCAGTTTATTCTTTTCAAAGCTGTCATAAAAAAGAGAGTAAAACAGATATAGTAAAGACGCCAGAAAGGATGGGGTGCAAGAAACATTAAATATACATCAGACTTTCTCAACTACACAGAGAAAGAAACTGTCACTGAAGATAAGAACCAAAAAAAAAAAAAAAACCCAAAAACATTTGGTGTCAGATCCAGCACGGTGTTAGGGGCATCAATTCTGTTTTCTTATTTTTATAGTTACAACAATGTTCCCAATCATATTCTTTTATCTGTGTTGACATATTTAAACACTGTATAAATAGAATAATAGAATATTCACAAAATCTTTCCATGTTTCACTTTATTGCAGATGATTGTGACGGTCAGCTAACATCATCTCTTCCTCAGTCGCACTTCAGCAGTTCGTCAGAGCTGTCCAGCAGTCACAGTGCAGGTTTTGCAAGGCTAAACAGAAGAGATGGTAAGTACTTAAATTCTGATTTAAACCACCAATTTTCAATATAATGGCAAAATTCATGATGCTAAACTAGTGACATCCCAGCAATTGTGATCCATGATGTCCAACTTTCTTAATATGTGATTGATAATGTTGCAAGTTGCAGTTAACAGCTGAAGATATTCATGTTTGATGATCTTGTATTATATGATGGTTTGTTTATTGCCACTTAAGATTGACATTTGATATTTAGTATGAATGCAGTATTTAGTTATATTTTAGACTTTAAAGGAACAGTTTGGACCCGAGCAGTTATTTTCCTGTCCCTGTGTCTTTTTTTAGCAGAAAATATTTACTAATTTTCATACATTTCAATTACAATTTCTTACTGAATCTTCTCTCTGTTTCAGAGAGTTCTAGTTCAGTGTGAAATCTCAAGTCAGGGGTGATATGATTGAAAATTCTGAATAACCAATCAGAATCTTACAGGTGTGCAACCTCACAGAGCTACTGCATACTTGCTTCTTTCTGACTTCTATTTCAGAATTCTCAAGTCTGGGGATCAAGATAGTAGCATGATATTATACCCTAATCAAGTGAAGAGGAAGTTGATGAGAGAGGATGGAAAAAAAGATAGTCACCTAAGGTTATATGTTACTGTTAAAAAATGGTGAAACTTGAGTGTGTCTAGATTCAGTATACTCAAAAGTCTAAAGTAATTGACTTGAGATTTCAACCAATATTCTGAAGAAGAAATTGGTAAGGAAGAACTGGACTCTGTCATGGGTATCAGTGGATCTTCTTACCAACGCAGGGCTGACATAGGTTCACCTAATGAGGTATGGAGTTTAAAGAGCCCCCAGTCATCACCCTTAACCCCAAAAGGTGGTATGGCATTTGTGGCAAGGAGGCTCCCAGGTTATGACTCCAGGCTCATCCCCTGTTAGTGGTAGTTT
Organism: Pipa parva; assembly: GCA_019650415.1. NCBI lineage: Eukaryota > Metazoa > Chordata > Amphibia > Anura > Pipidae > Pipa > Pipa parva. Next base: position 3,884 of record WMED01001182.1, read on the forward strand.
AACTAGTAGTTCAAGAAAGAAGTGCTGTCTCTTTAAGTAAACACAGACCGAAGGTACTGCTACTTTAAATAATATACAGGCAACTTGGATCAGGGGCACAGACAGGGAAAATTTCAGGAAAGCTAAGTAGGATAGGAACAGGGTGCTGGACTTTTAGTAAGAACACAGGAGCCTAAATGGGATTACCATTCACGCAATGAATCCCTGAAATCACCTTGAATTTAAACTTCCCACTTGGATCGGGCCTACCTGGGACGTCAGTTCAACACTGCATACCATTCTTAGAAAATATGTGTTGTTGGTGCAAGTGTAATGCTGTGCCAGTAGGATTTTACCTCCATGTTATCATCACAGAGAAGGGAATTTTAAGCAATGTTCTTTAACCCTGTAAGTGCTGACATGCCATGATTTTTACTCACTACGTTTTGTAGCGCATTTTTAACCTTTTTTTTACTTTACGGGGGCCTACTAATGAAAGAACAGTTGTGTAAGGGTACAAACTCACGTTAATTCACTACTTCCCCATTTCTGTCATTTCATCAAACTCTGCAAATGCAACAAGTTCAGATGCTTATGACAGTCATGGAGTCATGTAAAATTTCACACCTCTTTGGGTGCACATGCACAAGTAATTCACCTTGTTGAAGTGAATGCAATCCTTGCAGAAATCACTGATTCTTGCTGGTTTCAAAAAAAAAAATGCTTGTGTAAAACAACAATTCTTTGAAAAATCTAAGCTAAATACAAAAACGGCAATGTCTCCCAAACAAAACAACACCCAATATGAATATGTGCTTAGAATGGTAAGTTCACCAGACACCCCAAAGTACCCAACTTATTGTTTTTTCCAGTCAAAACAACCATTTTCATTTCAAATACCCACAAAGTATATGGTTTCCAAATGCATCCACCTTCAGCTATCTAAGTGTACCAGGCGTGTTGTTGTGGATGCAGATTTCAGGATGCAAACCTTTACAGAAACTACTGGTCTCTGCAAACTGGGTCAATGAAAAGATGAAAGAGGAAAACCATGGTTAACTGGAGGATGTAACTATTTTTTAATTATTTGTTCGTCCGCAATCTGGCACAAACTGGAGGGTCTTTTGGAAGCACACTGGTTCACAACTGGCAGAAAGGAGCAAACCTCTATCCAGGCAGAGATTGATGGCACTGGAAGAATAAAGAAAGTGCCGCATCAAGACAGAATCTACATTAGGTCACACTGAAAGGGTTAATAGTTATTTCATCCAGTAAAGACTCAAGATACATGTTATAACTGTGCTGGCTGTGCAGCTGTCTATATCTGTAGCATCACAGTCATGTCCCCTGTTATATCCAAATGCATTGTTTCTTTTTTCTTTAATTGATTTCTCCACTAGCTCACAGTATTCACCAGCTTGCTGCATTCACTAGGTGTCACAGTTTAGAAAGGGACTGCACTAAGCACCTTTCATATGTCTTTGACCTTGAGCAGCACATAAAGTTTATAGTGGAAGAGAAGCATCTGGGCAGTTATACCTAGAGAGATTATTATCTTAAAATATTGCTTTTTCTTTAGTCATCCTATATCATTTCTGGCACATTCATGAACAACGCTGTGCTGTTTTTGTGACAGAAGATACGCAGCTTGCAGTTGCCATTTAATTTAACATAGTGTTACTTCCCTATCAACAGGTATGTTATCTTCAGCACTACAGGAATGTTATCTTAAGCACTGTGATAAATGTATTAGGCTGCACTGATGAAAATGAATGTTAGTTACAGCTAAGGCTGCATCTGCCATTGTGACACGGTAAAGCTGAATGCATTTAAAGTGCTTTTACCAACAAAACATATTCTATAGATTTCATTGGACCCACCGCCAGTGCACTGTGTACTTTCACAAGCCTAACTTTAATTTATTAAACTCGGAAAGACCGCTCACATTGTTCTCGCGAGTTTTCTCGAGATCAAGTTTTTCAGTCTCAATTTTTAATTTAATTTTTTGGATGGAAAGGCAGCCATACTTTACATTAGTAGCACGGCTACCTTTCCATCCAAAATTTTGAAAAATTGGGATTGAAAACTCGATCCTGAAATCTCAAAAGAAATCTTGTGAGAACAATGTGATTTTTCTCCCGGTAAACTTAGAAGGACCCACAGTGGTCTCCACGTTTAATAAATTTTACCCTTTAAAGTGTTCTCATATGTAGTTTGTTGTAGTTTACCCCTCCTGAAAACACACAAAGTGCCCCATTGAATTATATGTTGTCATGGTACAGCTATGGTTTTTTGTGGATTTAAAGGGGAATTATAGTGTAAATTCATCTAGCAGTACAGTTTCTGCAATACCCGGGAGGGGTTGGATCCTATGTGAGGGACTGACGTCACTTACATAGACACGGGAGTGAGTAGTGCAGTGATGTATTCATCTGATGATCCTGGGCTGTGGATCATCAGATGAATACTGATCTAGTGGACTGCTGCTAGATTAATCAGATAAATGTATGAATTTACACTATAGTTTCCCTTTAATTTCATTCAGGCAAATTGTCCAGTGTAGTCTTATCCATACAGATAAGTTTATAGCTCCATAGGTGTGGCAGGCCATGGAACAAGATCTGTTATAAAGATAGCCTTTCTCTTTGTCCTAATGTGAGATAAGCCTGATGCTCTTGTGATGAAGGATCAGGCAAATCATCTCCTATGCAATGCATAGTAAGTACCAGAACCACTACACAGGGACAAACCCCATTTTTATGTTAGGATTTCCCATTTGTTTACACAGTTGGTTAATGGAATTCTGGTGGCAGTTGGTTGTATTGTTGATATTGTTGATACACACAGATGTGTGTATGTATGTAGAAACACATATAAATTTGTAATTATCTGTATGTGTAAATGTATGTGTATAACTGTCTAGTAAACCTGCAACAAAGGGGATTATATATTATTTCTGTGCTTTGTATATGTATGTGTCGATGTATTTTTACTGTGTGTATTCACTATATTTTTTCCAGAATAATGTGCTTCGATACAAAACTCATTCAATTCAACAATCAGCTGTAGGAATATAAACAGGTCTTCCTTTTCACCTAATGTTAGAGTAATTAGTACAAACGTTGTCTGTTGAAAGATTATTGTAATGATATATATTTATTAACTCATTGTTACTAGGAAGGCAGCTTATCTGTTTTTAACCTTGTAGATGGCATACATTTACTTGCAGTTCATTAAAATGAATCCACGATCATTTCTGAAAAAGATTATTTTCACAAGACCAGCATTTTCATTATTCCTCTAATGATTTACTCATAGAATACATTGTGAAGTTAGTGTGTAAAAATAAAAAAATGCCAATATATTATCTGGTGTACCTATAGCTATACAGTCTGTATTATGTCAGACTGGTGTACGTACTTCCTTTGACATGTATTATACTGTAGAAATCTATTGAAAGATAAGGTGTTCTGATCTTTTTTCTCACAGACCTAACACTTGTAAATATGCACTTCACCACCTGCTACAACACTTGCAGCTGGGCCCTGTATTGCCTCATATGGTTCCTAATCCTCCCTTACATTTAATATGAAAGGTGTGTGTGTGTGTGGGGGGGATTGGGTCTCTGGACAGGTCCAAGCATCTCTCTTACACCATTATTTGCAGTGCTACAAGACACTTGGAAAAACCTTACCGTATGCTCTGCCTGGGTTTGAACCCAGGACCTGCTACTTGCTGCTCTGTTATTTTTCCTGTATGATTTGGCAGTAAACTGCTCCGCTCATCTCTTATTTTGTTGGATGGTTCTGTGCTGAGCACATATTACAAGTGTTCGATGAGTAATTCATAAACGTTTAAATCCTAGGCTTTTGGCTATTTATTATTGCCCTTGATTGTCTCTGGCCTGGATTGCACAGAGTGCATTGTGACTGTGTGTTTGTTTGCTGTTCTAGTTTCAGACTCCTGATTTGTTTCCTGGCTTTACATTTGTCTGCTGCTAATGTACTGTCTGGCCTGGTGTTTTAGACCCCAGCCTGTCTGACAATAAATCTGTATATTGCTTTTTGATTTAACATATTAGTAATGATATATTTGCAATTTTTTTTTTTTTTTTTGCACTATGGTAGTTTGGGGATTTTAAGAAGTAAATCTTGGTGGTACAATTTAGCCATATGTTATTAGTTCTTAGCTGGACTCACAGATGCTATAAAGGATGATCTTGTTTATTGCTCTCCCTAGATTGTTTAATGCATAGGGCTATAATAATTGATTACAGGTTTATGAAGAGGCAACTACAAGTATTCTATAGCCAGGCAAAATTCAGCATTTGGGAAAGACTTGAATATAACCAGAAAAGTAGGCTTCAGACTTTCCAAACATTTTTGCTGGTACTTTGGGGCCAGTGGACAAGTATGTCTAACATGGTTTTGGGCATGTGGGAGATATTCACCAGTACCTACATGTTTTATAGAAGCCACATATGGAGAGGGAGGTTTCATTTCTCCATTGCCATTCCTCTGTTTATGTGTCCTTGTAGCCTTTAAGTTGGGTTAGTTCCAGATTTACATTTGGGCCTTTTGGAATTGGAAGCTATGGAGAATGGTTTGGATTTATACCATCCGTCTCACTTAGCCTGCCTTCTGAGTTATAAGGTTCTGCTTCCAATGTTAACCTAATTAGGCAGCATTCTGAATAAATGTAATTGAATCTAATTCAGCTGTCCTTTATTCCTGTATTTTAGATCTTTAAGTTTTAATAAATGTTATGTCCCAAGGGCCATGACTGATATTTAGATGTTGATCCAGGGGGTTAGTCCCAGAGTGTGTATTCATGGAGCTCCAAGAACCTCCCTCTTTATGCCTGCAAAGGACATGAAATTTGCTGCAAATCCCCATGTTGTAGTTTGTCTCTCTTAACCAGCGAAGTAACAAAGTCAGACAGTTTTGATTTTGTAGAGTTTGGTAACATCAAATTCATCAAAATGAATATTTGTACCTTTGAACAATGGCTGAATGTACATTGCAGATCCCTCTATTAAACCACAATTACTGATGTTTGGTCAATTATTTACTTTATGATATGAAACTAATTACAAAGTTGATGTAGTAAATTAGTCTGTTGTTATTTATGATTATGACATATATGTTTGACTTTATGGATGTGCTACTTTTTTACTGGATTTTGCATTGCTCTCTTGAAATCTTGATGATGTCAACGTTATCGTTTTGCCTTACTTTATCGTTTGGCTTTGTAACTCACTTCTAATTTCTATAGGCAATATTGCTTGCGACTTGATAAAGGGAGTACGGATCTCCCGAAAGCTCATCTATTTAAAACTTTAAAAAGACTGTTAGTCCAATAAAAAAGGTGTCACCAAGTATTGCAATAGTTGTGTGTGTGTGTGTATATATATATATATATATATATATATATATATACTGTATATAACTTATATTTTAATACAGGGCTATATTCAGTACACTACATTTTTTTTATTTATAACCCATTCATTTAAAACAAAATGTCTCATGCATATACCACAACATTTCCCTTAAAATAACAGTGCTAGGATGTTCTGCAATCTGTACAACCTGTCCATCCAATTTGTTCATATCTTCCTCGTTTTAAAAAACACATTCTGGGATGTATGCATCCCTTATAACAGAACGACTATAATTAGGGTTGCCACTTAATTATTTAAAAACCAAATACATATAAAATGCAGATGCTGCAATGCTGATTTGAAATCAGATAAGATGCATGCTACATGGCCAACTAGTTTAAGCAGCCATGCAGAATGCATTTTAGATAAGTTTGACTCAGAACTGCAGCATTGCAGTTTGATTCTAGAGAAATAATGTGGCAACCTTACCTATAACTTCAAGACAATTTCTAGAACTAGAAACACTTTATAAAAATGGGGATTCACTGAATACATAGAAAATAAGGCTGAATATCCCTGAGCATTGTACCATAGGGAGTATGTTAAATTGATGATCTAGTTGGCATTTTTTATCCTGTGATGGAACGTTATGCTTGATTTATTTGATATTCTAGTCAGGGTATTTTGCCCCAGTGAGCAGTGCCAAGGACATTGGCTGAAGTGAGGTAATAAAATCACAAAATGGATTTCATATACTGATTACTTAACGTGTAACAACTGGAGCTAGGTAAATGAAGTTCTGCTTGTGTTAGGATAATTAGGTTATTCTATGGTCAGCTAACCTTTCTAGGGTTTAGTGTCCCCTTTTAAATGCCGGTCAAATGGTAGAGTATATTATTTTTTGTAAATATCATACATTTTATTACCAGTAACTTTTTCAGATTAAATTCTATAGTTTATTTAAGCAAGTTTGTAGTCTCTTAAAATGTGGTGCATTCAGCTTTCAGCACCTTTTAGTAGATGGTCAGAAGTTACATTCCTGGTTAGACAGTATGGCCTACAGAGTTGTGGCCTATTCACCAACCTTAAATAGAGAGTATAGTTCACCCAGGTTTAGACACAGAGAGAGGGGTCTCAGCTCTAGGCTTTGTACAGCTTTTTCTGTAGAATACTTCCCAGAGAAATCCACTATGTGCAGCAAGTTATGCTGCTGTTTCCATCCCACCAGTCATAACTCATGTGAACCTTATGATTACCTAATGGTCCTCAAAGAGCCGGCACACCTAAATGAAGCCCCCCCACCCCTTTTGCAGCGGGGCAAGAAATTGTTATGCTATAGTCTGTGCTATGATTATATTCTGTTATTTCTATGTGCTTTAAGTTGCTTTTTTATATTTAAAAATCATTGTTTCATTTATACATAGCTAGCCCCTATTGTTCAGTTAAGGAAAAAGCTGGTACTACTGGTGAAGCTAGCCTGAAGCTTTTGTAAGTGAATGTGCACTGCCCTTATGAGGTCCGTCTGTAAAGGATGGAGGGTGATGGGGCATAAGTTACATTACTCATTCCTCACACATATCCTCGCTGCAGTAACTGAACTGTAAAAATAATCTGTTGTTTTCCCCAGATGTCAAACTACAATTTTTTATTGCAATTCTCTTGCTCTGAAAATCAGCACTGAACGCTGAAGCTTGATTTTCTTACATTCTCAAAAAAAACAACACATGACAGTTATATTTTAAAAGTTTTCTTAAAAAAAACAATGTGTTTTATTTTTTACTTTTTCTTTTGTCTACATTTTTTTTTTAAAGAAATCAAAAACCAAAACCCTGATCCAAAAACTTAAGCAAAAAAATTAGAAACACAGAGAAAACATTATGGTGGAATCAGACCAAAAGCAAACAGTGATGTCTCCAGAGATCTCTGGCTAATAATGTATTTAACACTGAACTATCTTGTAATTTACTTAATTATCTTTGATGTTGGCATTTCTATTAAAGAAGACAGGTCTGTATTAAAAAAAGTAAGCTACTGACAAGAACAATTTATTAATAGCAGATTATTGTTACACATCTGTTGTTAAAGGTTACCATATATACTCGAGTATAAGTCGACCTCGTGTATAAGTCGAGGTCAGTTTTTGGGCCAAAAATTTTGACATTTGCTATGACCCTTGTATAAGTCGAGGAAGGAGTGGGGGGCTGTAAAGTGTGTGATGAGCTGTCAGATAGAATGGAATATTAATAGAGTATCCTTATAGTACCAAAAGTAAAAGACACCACACACCTAGCTCCTAGCCCAGGGGTCTGCAACCTTCAGCTCCAGCCTCCTTGTTGAGACTGTTGGGAATTGCAGCTGTGTGTGTGTGTGTGTGTGTGTATGTGTTTGTGTATGTGTTTGTGTGTGTGTATGTGTATGTGTGTGTGTATGTGTGTATGTGTATGTGTGCGTGTATGTGTGTGTATGTGTGTGTGTGTATGTGTGTGTGTATGTGTGTGTGTATGTGTGTGTGTGTGTGTGTGTATGTGTGCATGTATGTGTGTGTGTGTCTATGTGTGTGTGTGGGGGGGGGCGGGGGGTTCACTGCCTTCCTCTGCATTCCTCCGCCTTCCTCCGCCTTCCTCCGCCTTCCTCCGCCTTCCTCTGCCTTCCCCTGCTAAGTTTTACTTACCTACTGGAGCTTCCTCTCGCGGCTGTCTCCCACTGAACGCACATGCTATGAATATTCATGACCCGGCAGACGTCATTCCGTAGCGTGACACGTCTGCCGGCTCATAAATATTCATAGGATGTACTCGCGGCTGTCTCCCACATGCTATGAATATTTATGAGCCGGCAGACATGTCACGCAACGGAATGACGTCTGCCGGCTCATAAATATTCATAGCATGTGCGCTCAGTGGGAGACAGCCGTGAGTACATCCTATGAATATTTATGAGCCGGCAGACATGTCACGCTACGGAATAACGTCTGCCGGCTCATGAATATTCATAGCAAGTGCGTTCAGTGGGAGACAGCCGCGAGAGGAAGCTCCAATAGGTAAGTGTATAGGTTATACGCGTGTATAAGTAGAGAATAGGATTTTAAATGCTTTTTTTTCCTAAATTTCTTGACTTATACATGAGTATATACGATATGTATTCCCTGTCTATAAAGAAATACCCATTTACCTATTGTCAAGCGATAAATCTATTATGAAACTCCTGACTCACCTCTTAACTCAGCAGGGCTCAATATCCCCCTATAACTGCATTGTCCCTGTAAACAAGTTCCATGTATGGGCAGTGTAGGGTTAAAGCCACACCCCCTCCTCTCCCTGGATTCTATTTCCACAGCCGACCGCACAGTTGGTCGAACAAGCCTTATCTGCACATGCTCAGGGTTATAAACAAGCTTTTTAGCTAAGGAGAGGGGGAGTGGTTTTCCCCACAAAATGACTATCTGTATAGCTAATGATGTCACTCTGGGGTGTGGCTTATCAGCATTGCACAGGAAGAGTCTGTACACAGAATTGGATGGGGATCAGGGTTATTTAAATAAGAGGCAAGTACCACCGATCCCAAAATCTTTTTACATTTTAATATTTAAGTTGGCTTTCTATCTGCATACATGTCAGATATAAATAATGTTTTTATCCAAACTTTTCATACCCTTTAAGAAAGGGTTGCCTAAATCATAACTAATTTTATCAGGATACTGTGGATTAGCAGTGAAGAAAATGACAGGAAGAAAGAATTGCATAGGATCTTATCTTAAATTTATTCATAGTGACTATAAAAAAATCATCACTAATTAAGGTGAGAAAATAGGTTTTTAAGGTGGAGCTGTTAAACCTAAGACTCATGGAGAATCCCCATGCCCATACTTTTTTAGCCTCTGAAGCCATTTACATTAAAATATTTTTGAGTAAATTAATATATATATATATATTTTTTTTGTAAATTAAAAAGGTTGACACAATGAAGAAATGACTAGTGAAGGAAGACCCTGTGGATATTCTGAAAGTCTATTTACATTTTTTACAAATAAGGGTGTCTTCATCCCAATGTGTGTTATTCGATGATTTATTGTCTTTATCCCTCACTTGCATTTCATATACTGTGTGTGTGTGTGTGTGTGTATATATATATATATATATATATATATATATATATATATTGGAAAGATCACTGGCACTTTAAAAAAAGATTCCAAAAATACTTAGGAACATTTAAAGATGCATTAGATGATTTCAGACAAGATGAGTCATTAGTTGTAATCAGGTTTGCTGAGATGCATCATAATGTCTGTGATCTGAGGGGTATGGTGATTGAACTGGTTAAAGTATAAGTAAAGTTACTGACCAAACTATACATATATATTATATACAGTATATATATACAGTATATATATCATAAACATAATCATTGAAAAGTGAAAACAATTTTGTGTTTTTTAGTTCTCACCTCTTAATCAAGCAGCCTGTCTCCTCTTTGCATTTCTGTGTACTTGCTTCCTGTATAGTGCTGAGAAGCCCCGCCCCCTAATGAGGTCTCACACAATGACTCATTCTGCTAGTGCAGGAGTCTGCAACCTTTTGGGCTGAGGGAGCCAGATACGTGCGGCTCCCTCAGCCCTTTTGAATCTGGAGCCACTGACGTCAGCGGCTCAGGATTGGCTAGCAGTGCTTGCACCGCTCGTTACAGTGAAAGAGCCAGATATGAACATCAAAAGACCCATATCTGGCTCAAGAGCCATAGGTTGCTGACCCCTGTGCTAGTGCATGCTTAGTAATCTGATACTTTCCTCTCACTGCTAAGCCTGCAGCATTGAATTCTGACACTGTCTGTGTCAGTTTTTAAAACAGAGAATGTGAGAGGGGTGGGGGCACAGCCTTCTCCACTACAGGAAGGAGGAATATTTTACAGAGGGATAACAAGTGCTGCAGAGTGAAAAGGTGAGAGAGGATTTCGTTAATCATTTTTTCCACTTTACCACTGCTTCTACAGATATCGATATCACCGGGATAAATGCATATAACACCCTAGCAGCGCTATTGCCGCATAATAGTAAATGGTCTATGGCAATATCCTCCTATATCGCTAAATCCATGGCGATATCTGGCGATATTAGCATTATAGAGGATATCGACTTTAGCAAATATGCCTTTAGAGTGTAAACTACACATTTAAATCTTGAATGCTTTCTACATAATATGCAGATAAGTAAATTGTGGGTATTTTATTAATTATTTCCTGTTGTTTCTTGTATTTGTTTTTTAATTCAAGCTTTTTTTTTATGTGTGAACTATGGTGTCACTAGATGGCAGTGTAAGAACTGAATTCTATTCTTTATGGTACCGTGATTTCCATAAGGAATTTTATCCATCTTATTTTTTTCTTGCATAATAAAGAAACAGTAGTGTTGTCAAAGCATAACCTTTAATAGACAACAAGTCCTGTATGCAACAGTGTATTTTGTTGATGACTAAACTCTTTATCTACCATGTTAAACTCTGTCCAGTGAGTTATTAGAGTTGAGGGTAGCTGCTTTATGAGTCCTATTTGTTCAGTTTATTATAGATCTAGTAGATAAGTTAAATGTCTATTTTTCTATCTTAGACATAGTCAAGTGGCAGAAGCTATCAACATGGGCAATAATATTTGGAGGTCTAGTAATCCACAGGCTGTCATTATTTTAGTTTCCTTATACCACTGAATGCTCATTGCAGGTTGGTTGCTCAAGTTTACTAAATGCAGATGCAGTTCAGTTGACAGAATATGAATATACGTATTCAGATGCTGATCTTGTTTGTTCAGTTGGAATCCTAAAAAAGAAAGTCAAAGGATGTAGATAGATTTGTGCAAACAACTGTGCTATTTCTTTGCACAAAGGCATACGTGCATTGCAAATCCAAAGAATCTGTAACAACGTTAATAATATAATAATATAATAATATATATATATATATATATATATATATATATATATATATATATATACTGTATGTTAAAAATGATTTATGTAAGACTTTAAGAAAAAAGATGATGATAACCCTTTAGGTTAAGATTAGGAAACTCTGCTCCCAATGTCTCTATGCAGGAGAAGGTAAGGAGAATATGGAGGTTCTCTATGAAGTGTTGCTAAGACCAAAGTGCTACCATTTATTCCAATGACAGATTTGGCCACTTAAATTGTTTTTGCTCATGACATACATAACTTTTACTGTTTTGTTATTTAATCTTATCCTATGCTTTGTTAAATGAAAAGTAATAGCATACAAAGAGATTCAGTGGATGGATTGTAATGTTGGTAATTCCTACACAGTGCTGTACCTCTAAAATGTTACATTTAAAGTTATATTCCTGATTTTTGTTTTATTTTTTTTTTGTGCTAGATACAGCCATCTTTAATATGTTGGGTTTATAGTCCAGTTATTTTTCATGGATCTTAAAATACTACATAATACAAAAAGCCAAATAAACTGAAAGTAAATTTAGATTCAAAATAAGATACCATGCTTTTTATAATTTTTAAGTGTAAGATTATTGTGTGTGTATTAAGGCCATTTAATCCTTTAACATTCCATTTAACATGGTGCTAGTGTGGTACGCTGGGGTGCATATGGACTACACTAATGAAGGAGGGAGATTTAGCCTTAATGGCAAGTTTACAGAAGCATGAATCAGGTTGTCACTCGGTCCATTGCATAAAATTTACAATAATTGATTTTTATTAAAAAATTGCTCAATATCTTTCCCTTTAACAGAAATGCTAAAAACAAATGCATTAGTTCATTGGACAGTAATGCCAACAATTAAAATACCTCATTTGAAATGAGACACAAGGAAAATTTATTCTGCATGATGATATTAGTAGTTTAAGAGAATTTAATATTTTAATAATTTGGTGTCTCTGTTTAATTGTTTATTTCAATCCTTCATTAGATAAGTGGACATTTTAATTCTTGCAGCTAAGTTCTATTTGTAGGAAATTCTTTTGAACAACCCCCTACGTTATAGTAGCTTTTTGCAATAAGTATACATTAAATGCATTCTGAAAGCATTCCGTTTCACTCTTCAATAATAACATTGTTGTTACACTCCTAAACCTTTCACTCAGACAATGTACCCTGCAGCATACCATACCAATGTTTGTAACTACTAACAATAGAAAAAGAATAACAGAACCATTTCTAATAACATATCAACAAATAATGTCTTAAGCCACGTACATTTAACTTACTCAATTTTCTATGTTCTCTCTGTTTAAAACTCAAAACTCTACCCTGAATTTTTTTGCGAGCAATGCTTTTTGCTTATGTTTTGCAATGTAGGGAACAGTCAGAGAAGAAGCGGAGCTTAGTAGGGTCTTGCTTCCATTATGTTTCACTATTAAACTCCACCCTATCTAGTATAGAAAGCATTAAGGGCCTAATTCACCAAGCTCCATAGTGAGGTGCAAAGTGTTCGCCTTACTTCGGAATGACGGATATGCGCTCGCTGATGTCCTGCACACGGGCATCAGCGAGCGCAT
>WMED01001182.1:16837-28828 GCA_019650415.1 Pipa parva
TGGAATCCCTTTAATGCGCTCGCTGATGCCCGCATGCAGGACATCAACGAGCGCATATCCATCATTCCGAAGTGAACCAAACACTTCGCACCTCACTTCGGAGCTTGGTGAATTAGGCCCTAAGTTCAGCAAGTCTTTTGTTTTTTTCATTTTAAGGAATTAAGTCACTAGACCTCCTATAAAGTCAAATGTTTTAACTAAATGCTCATAAAACTTTTTGCATAGTTTAGTGCCCATATGATATTTGGAAGGTGCATATCTTAAAATATCTTTATATTTGAATGCAGACAATTACAAACAAACAATAGTCATGGTAATACATTTTGCGTTCTGTCCATTTTAGTATGGTTAATATGACATAATTGGATTACTTCTATAACATTATTTCATTATCTTCGCAGTTTAGTAGAGTATAAAGCAGTAGCTGTAAAAATAGATGATGTTCATTTCTACCCAGAATGGAGGATAAATGTAATTCATGATAAGTTTAATACGATTAAGCAGCTTTTTTTCTTATGTATTATAAATAGATTCACACTTTTCAAGCCAGCCTTTAGTAATCTTGCTTAGAGTACAATAAAAAAAGATAATACAACAGAATATCTTTCATAAACATAGTCTATTGTTATTATAATATAGTCATATTTTCATTTTCTAGTACACTGTTCTCTCATAAGATGTAATTAATAATAATTAAAATAATTATACAATTATTATATGTGCACTTTAAGAAACGTTAAAGTTCATAATAAATTAATGATTGTGTAGAAAGCTAAATGTTAAATATACTGTAAGGCAATCGAAGCAATACAAATAGATTAGTATAGTTGCCAGTAAAATTCTGCTAGATTTATTGCCTTATTGACTAAAGTCCAAATTCACTTTGCTACAATTTGAGTCTCATTGCCAAAATAGATGCAAATTCACTTTTTTCACTATTGACTAAGTGGAATACACATATGTTGAACAGGTAGACAGCGACCATTGCTGTCACATGCATAGTGGGGCATAGTCAGGAAGATAGAAGTAGGATAGTAGGATGAGAAGTCATGCATATACAACAAGTGAAGGGTAATGACTCATCATTTACCACTAACTCTATTCTGTGAATATTCTATTTCTATGTCACTGTGTCCCTAGGTCATGTTGTCACTTAGTTGCAGTTACCATTGTCACTTTTGAATGAATAGTCACCTAAATTCACCAGTCTGAAGTGGCGAAAACAAATAGGTGAATTCAGAGCAGTTCACCTAGTCGCATTCGTACCTTCGCACCACTCCTCTGCTTAGTCAACAGTAGAAGTAGCTGTGTACACGCACACAAAATGAGGAGAAGAGCTCCGTAAGATCACAACTATTGTGATTGGTCAAGTCGTCTCCACTTTGCAGAGTTTTCTCAATAAGAGAACGTGGGGAAGTGGAGAAAGTGATACAAATTCAGAGATCTACCCGATTATTCAGACTTTAGTTGTAGGTTGTGAATTTATTATATATAATAATATATTATTATATGTTATATTGTTCTATATTGGTACATTGTTTGTTTTTTGACAATGAAAATTAAAAGAGGAATGAGATTATAGACAACTGGTAAAAAAGAAAAATGAGTGAAAATAATCACCATTGACCATTACGAAAAATCTAAACTTGCATGAAAATGTTAGCAAACTGTAAAAAACAAGGTTTAAGCCAGTGAACTTTGTAATATTGTTAGCAATACTTTATAACATGGATTTATTATGCCAGGCATTGCTTTATGTTTATTGTCCATGTAGGCATTCAACCAATTTAGAGTATTGTAGGTAAATAAAATCAATGTCTTAGAACAAACTGGTTATTTAGACCTGTTGGGAAATCACGTCAGGAAACGCCCCCAAGTTGTAGGCTATACCTAAACTCTGTTATAAAATGATTATTGTATGTTAACGAATGAGTAAATGCGAGCAGGGCTTTGAGAGATGATAAAGAGGCATTGTGGGTTGAAAAGTATCATCTGAGTAATAGAAATCCTAATTCTATTAACACCTTTAGAGAAACTAAAAAAATGCTTTAAATGTCAGTTTACCTGTATCCCTTGATATTTTCATTAGACAAATAAATATTAGGGTCATTTAATATTATGTTAATTTAGAAAAAAATGTATGTTTTTTAAAATGGCTAATTTTTTTCTGTTACTGTCATTTAACTATAATTTTTTTTTTTTATTATTTCATAGAGCTCTTCTAAACAGTGTGAAACTGCCAAAAAAAATTCTGCTGAAATTAAAATGAAACATTTGATACTTGGTAATGTTATAGTTAATGGCCTGTGCAAAACCCTTACAGTCGTGACAGTTATTCATACACACCAGGCTAGCAGCTGATCACAGGGGAGTAGGTCCCGCTTACTTAATGGGGTAGGCTTCAGCACAGTTGATAATAGTTTGGTGCACTTCAATTAATATTACAGAAATACAGAGTGCCAAAGGTTCTTGCTTTTTAAACAGACATGCAACATTTATTGAAATGGGAGCAAATTAAAGGCAAAATAGATTGTAGTAAGTTCTGCAGTTATTGCAATTAGATTTAAGGAATCACACTTAGAGATGGAAAAGATACAGTTACATAGTTACTTTCAGATGAACAACAGGTATTTCAGCATGTGAAAAATAGGTTGGGTTTCTGGTATCTTCCTTCACTGGATAAACCTCTCAGCGTTGTCTTCTTTAAGGCGAATCCCTGGTACCTGAGCCTATCACTGTGATCCTAAACTGGATATACCAGGCCCCTAGACCCACTACAATCCATTTGAGGTGTTGGGCTACCCAAGTAAATAACCTAGCTTGATTTCTCTTGTGGTAGCCAGATAAGAGAACAATTAAGATGATATATGGCTTGTCATGGGCCAGAGTCCTTTTCCCCCTATCTGAACTAGCATAGTGAAAACAAACTAATAAAAGTAGGTTTAAAGTCCCCCTTCTTAGAGATAATAAATTTAAAAGAACTGTAACTTATCCTTATTGTCAGATAGAACTTCCACTGAATTAGTATAAGTCTTTTCCCAGCATCACATACCGTTATTTATAGTTGCTCCTGGTTGCAAAAGTACTCAGATCCACAACGATTCTTGATGCAGATAAACTCACACACTTTATTGGAATGATCAACAGGTAAACAATTACACAGCAAGTCAACAAGTTCAATAATTCTTCAAAACATGAATCCTTATACAAACGTTTCCTTTCAGCAATAATCCTTCTTTCACTGGTTATTATAGAAGAGTCTTCTCTGTACAATATTTAGATAAAAGTCTATCTATTCAAAAATTCCCCATGACTATGAGTTAACTCTCCGGAGAGGGAATGGGCACTTTCTTTAACAGAAAACTCCCTTTTATAACTTTACTTAGTTTAACCAGCCCATTTTAGTCTAAACGCTCCCTTTGAGAGAAGGACTTTTTCAGATTTGTACCATTAATCTTTAACCGCTAGACGGCGCATCCCATCTCTAGGACCTAATCATTTTACTGACTCCATCTTCTAAAGGGAAATATAAATATCACTGAGAATTTTAGTAATGCCAGGTTTTTCCGAGTCATTACACTCTCACCTTCTGTGGTGAGATAAAACTTAAGAACTAGTCTGCAATAAATCCCTTTCAGAATATTCTCCAGGATCCCGATCAGGAGGGTAGAAGTCCTGTTGTAGGCTTATATAACCTAGGTGGACCTAATTCACTTACATCACAAATTAGAAAGACATTGTCCGTTAAAAGTAACATGTCAACAAAGTGCCATCATATATTATGTTACAAGATGAAGCTCCAAGCACACTAAATAAAGTCCCAAGCCTATAAACATTAGTAGAATGGTGAAAGTTGAATTTGACAATATTTAAATGTTCACAATGGCTGCAATTGTTTGAAAGAATACACTGGGGAATACATCAAACAGGGCAATCTTTCATAAGATCTAGTAGCAATTAATTGGCTGGTAGCATTCAACACTAATAAAGGGAACTAAAATTAAGAAAGACAAGTTCTCAGTGGTTGCTATGGGTTACTGGATCACTGTAAACAATGGCAATTGTTAGTGTCAGACTGGCTTGCTGGTACACCAAGGAAAGGGCTCAGGCCTCAAGCGGATCCACCCAGCAGGCCCTAATGCCCTGAGTGGGGAAACCCAGCAGGCCAGCCTGACAGTGCTGACCTCCTCCCTTGTGGGACCTGAGTGATGTCTATGATTATGTTTGTGAATCTTAAAAAAATATTGTGTTTCACTGCTTAGAAATTATATTTTTAAAATAATACATCATGAATAACATTCCCCCTTTGCCAAGGGTTAGAATAAGGTGGATATTAGGTCTATAAATTAAAATAATATAGCATAGATCCAGTAAAAATTCTTAATGCCAAACCAGTTCAAAGGCTTAGTAGAGTGATCTTTGGCAGTAAAACAAAGAAAGCAATTGATTTGTAAAATATAGATTGTTATTCTCATGAGGCCCCCTTTTACAATCATATTAGCAAAACAGACAATACAGAACAATAAAGTTAAAAAATCATGAATCACAAACAAGCACCCATCAATTTCATGTAAAAATAAGTAGATTCGATTATTTACTAAAAAATAAACCAAGTTGTTTTGTGGCTATTCCTCTTCAAGCCATCTATTTGAGAAAACTGTAAGGTGTAGAAAACACATACTTCAAACATGATTTCAGGATGGCAAACTATAATTCTGACTTATACTGTGGATGTTTGCCAAGTATTTCTGCTGCAGAAATAATTTAACTTGTATGAACAACAACATCTTTCTGAACTGGAAATTAAGCATAAAAATTGTTCAGTATTTGCCAGCTCTCTGCTACTCTGTGATCTAGGTTCATCACATGTAATGAAACCTAATGCTGAAATGTATTGAAATAATGATTATGGCTGAGCAAAAGTGTCCTTTGGGCCTTGAACTGTCAAGGAGGCCTGAGGCATGGGCATAGCAGTTACTGGCAAAGCAAATAGCTCATCTAAAATCTAGAATAGTTATCACAAATGCAGCACATGAGAATGAATATGGGTTATGTAAAAAGGTTATTTCACAAACTAACAAGTATAGTTCTTTATGATGAAATAAAAATGTTATTTTTAGTAAAATTAAATGTTTTTTTAATGCGTGTGATATAAAATATTTAACAACAGAACTTTGATAGGACTTAGTAAAAGTACGTTCAGATATAAAAGCATAACAAAGGATCACAGAAGTCACGGTACTATAATTTCTATGCATTTTCGTATTGTATTTACTGTATTTATATAATGTTGATATCTTATGCAGAGTTTTGCAGATACTCATCATTCACTTCATCCCCTGCTCCGTGGAGTTTAGCCTATACAGTCACACACACAAACTATGGCCAATTTAGTTGGGCTTTAATTAAACTAGCATGCCTTTTGGATTGTGGGAGGAAACCAGAGTCGTCGTAGGAAACCCTTGCAAGTATGGGAAGAACATACAAACTCCATGCAGATCAAGTCCAGGGTGAAACTGCAAGGGATAACCACTGAGCTGCACACTATATAGAGTCTTATTCACTAAAGGCCGAATAGTCGCATATAGCTCTGAATTTACACGGGGTTATTCACTAAGGTGTGAATTCGACTGTCGAATTCACAAACAGCGGATTCCCTTGGCAAATCTGCTACAATTTCCCTATTGTAAAGTCGTGACAATTTTTTAAAGTTAAGATTGTGACAATTTTCCCATAATAAAGTTGCGACTGCAACAATATTCTCATTATAAAGACGCGACTGTGATAGTAGCAGCCTATTGCGACTGTCTTTATCTGGCGAATTCGCACCTATATGCAACAGTTCAGACTTTAGTGAATAACTCCCTCTATTCTCCACTTCCCCATGTTCACTTATTGAGAAAATGCTGTGATGTGGCAAATACGAAAAAAAATTTGGGTGATTACAATTTTGCAATCTCATGGAGCACTTCCCATCACTTTGAGTGTACGTGCACAGGTACTTTGACTATTGACTAAGCGGCGAGGTTTGTCAAAGGAGTGAATGTGGCTATATGTACTGCTCCAAATGAACCTGTTTGACTTTGCCACATCAGTCTGGCAAATTGAGGAGTTGATGGCAGGGTTCCAGTGTGGTGTAAGGTGACTAATCAAAAGTGACAATGGTGACTTTTGCATCCAAATTTGTGGGGTGACCTTTGCTTGATTTTTCACCTTTTTCACTTGTTTTTTGTCATTTAATGGATTGTTTTTGGTGACTGTGTTTCTATCACATTCGATATTATTTTATAGGGAATGATTGCCCAATTTTTGATGCGCTTTTTTTCACAAATCCCTTTTTTTGCTATTATAATACAATCACTACATTCGAAAGAAAATTCATATGTTTTACAACTTAGTAAATAGTACAGAAAACTGTACACAACAGTGTAGCAATTTTCTCACAAATAAAAGCATTTTTGCTTTTGATGCAAAAGAGGCTAAAAAAATGAATTTATGAAAAAGACAATAATGGCAAAAAACTAACTTGGTAGCAAAAAGGCTAACGATTCCATTCTTTATCCCACAATATAAAAATGTCTTTAAACTTCTTAACTTTCCCTTCAAAGAATTCAGTCTCATCCTCCACTAAACTGCGCTACGCCGCATCCTTTCCTATTTTATTTCTGTGTTTCCTTTGTTCTCTGGGTGTACTAAAGCTGAAAGCATTCATGGGGAGAGATCAATCTGCCATTGTATGTGCTTGCATTCATGTTATTATTTGATTAATTGCGCACCCTCTCTTTCTATATATATATATTTTTTTTTTTTTTTTTTTTTAATTTACAATAAAATAATCACGAAAAAAACAATTGGTTCTTCTGCCTGTAAATAGTGTATGTAAATGTGGCTTCAATGTGATAATGTGGATCAAATGAATGTGAATGTTTAATCTTAATGGTGGACTTCTTTAAAATTGTAGATATACAGTATAGTCTGATATTATTAGTGCATTTACTTGATGAACATTCCAATAACCAATATGAGAATATTTCCTCTTTATCCATAATTTAACTTATAGTTAGACAGATTCCAATTGTGTAATACCTAGAAGCAGTGCTTTTTTTGTGGTGGTACGAGCCGGTACGGCGTACCGGAAAATCTGATGACTGATCAGGTCATTGAGACAGACAGTGGCTGGCTGTGTTAGTGCTGCTTTAGGAGCGGTACCGGCAAATATTTTTTTACAAAAAAAGCACTGCCTAGAAGTAATATATTTCATAGAATGACCATGGATATAGAGTTCCTATAACTTCACTGTTCTTACAGTAAAAAAAAAACCCTTTATGTAATATTTTTCATTTATAATGCTCAATAGGGCTTTCTATCCTTAAAATCGTCATATCTCGCCAACATTACAAACCTAAACCAGTTTTCTCAACTCTAAAGCATGGTGCTTGTTAATCATTGTTATTTTGCACTTTTATTCTGCGTGTTGCCTAGAATGTGTAATATGTTTGATGAAATTTATCTCACTTAAATTGAGATTCATTTTTTTGTGATATTGTAACTTAGTGTTACTTTACACTATTTTGCAAGGTCAACTTTCTTGAACACTTGCTTTTTAATATTTGTAATGTACAGTTATTTAACTCTCTTCATGTTTTTAGAAGCTGTTCTTATCTTGCTAGATGTTGTTGTTTTATAAATTTAAAACGTAAAAAAACAGCTATAAACCTAAATATGTATTATGGCTCCTTGAAACTTATGGAACACTAGGGTTGACCTTTATTTTGAAGCCACATATTCAATTATTTGCTGCTTAAACTGTATGCACATGTGCCTTCAGCTCATGGGTAATTCTTAAAGACACAAGTCTAATCCAGTTTAGCATATTATCCTGCAATGTTGATCCAGAGGAAGGCAAAAATAAAAAAAAACATTAGGAAGGAGCCAATTTTAAAAAAATCCTTCTCAACTCCAAATATGGCTATCCGAATAAATTTCCTACATGGATCAAGAACTCACCTCCAGTTATCTAGTACCCATAAATTGTAATATTCCAACATTCAACGGGACATCCAGGCTTCTTTTGATCTCTTTTATTAAATCAACCATGACAACTTCCTCAGGCAGAGAGTTCCACAGCCTCACTTCTCTTACAGTAAAGAACCCCCTTCTTTATTGGTGTACACACTGTCTTTCCTCTAGATGTAGTGAATGCCCCCTTTTTTTTACTTACAGTCCATTGTATAAATAGATCATGGGAGAGATCTATGTACTAACCTATTTATACATGGTTATTAGTCATTTTTTTTCTAGACTGAATAACACATATTTGGATCATCTTCCTTGGTACTGTAGTTTTCACATTACTTGTATTACTTTAGTAGCTTGCCTTTGAACCTGGTGAAGCTCAACTGCATCTTTCTTGTAAACTGGTGCACAAAACTGCACACAATATTCCATATGTGGTCTGACAAGTGCTTTGTATAGTGTTCTCATCATGTGCATCTATGCCCCTTTGATGCACTACATGATCCTATTTACCTTGCAAACTGCATCTTGACATTGGTTGCTACAATTAGATTTAGAAATTTTAGTTGACAATAAACTTTTCTGCCTGTACATTTTGCCCAGTGTTTTCCCATTTAGTAAATTATTTTTGACATGCATCTCCCTACCCCTGTGCATGACCTTACATGTGTCAATACTAAACCTACTTGCCACTTATCTGACAATGCCTCCAATGTATCCAGATCCATTTATAGTAGAATCATGTTCTCCTTTCTGTTAATACTTAACAAAGTTTAGTATCGTCAACAAAAATTGTAATTTTTCTATGCTATCCTTTGAGAAGGTAATTTATTAGTATATTGAAGAGAAAAGGGCACAAAACTAACCCCTAATGTACCCCACTAGTAACAATAACCCAATGTGAGTATTAGACTTGGGGTTAGACAGGCAACATTTAAGGGGGCATTTACTTTATATCTCTAGATTTCACCTCTGTGAAATATAGTTAAGTGTTATACTTAACAGGGAGCCATGGCTAAACTGGACCTGTAGTTTCATGGAGTCTGGCTGGCGCTAGCCTCTGGTGCTACCCATATTTATGTAAATTTTTGGGGAGTTGAATTGGAGGGTGAAGATGGTCCTGGTGCTTTTTGCCACCCACAGAAATGATCACATATGTCAAGGTTTGCCTACACTTTGCTTATGTCATGCTTTACTGTACTCTGTGCGATTTGCCACCAGTAGAATGCACATGCCCAGTAAGCCTTAAAGAAGATTACAGCACAAAAAGATTTAGGGGGTAATTCACGATAGTGCGAAGTGAGATGCGTAGTCTTCACCTCACTTTGCACTGACTAATATGCGCTCACTGATGTCCTGCAGGTGGATATCAGCGAGCGCTTTAAAGGGATTCCAGTCTTGGCGAGGCAACTCTTTTGGTCTTGCCGAGACTGTAATCCCTTTAATGCGCTTGCTCATGTCCGCGTGCAGGACATCAGCGAGCGCATATCAGTCTGTGTGAAGTGAGGCGAAGACTACGCACCTCACTTCGCACTATCATGAATTACCCCCTTAGTGCTCAGGCACAGATTGATAGTGCTGAACTGTAGGGTTATAAAATCATGTTCCATGACTTCAGCAAGTAGGAGGTTAACAGAATCTGTCATGTAGATTACATCTGTGTTGTGGAGGACAAACACTGACAACAAATACAGTAAGGGGAGGGGAGCAATTGCAGCTTTAGTTCTATAAAAATGTGGTTATTTTGTCTCTAATTTTTAACGTTATATATAAACAGAAAATACATTGCTGATTTAAACAAAAGACAATAAGGCTTGACTCATTGGAAGTGATAAAAAAATGGAATGTCAGCAACAAATAAAAAAAAAAACTCAATGAAGAAATAATTAAGGAACAAGGGGGTCTACAAATAAATGTTACACATGGAGTAGTTAATGGAGAAACTGATATACTCACTGAATTTCAGCAGCATTATCCCAGTCCGTTAAAGATGCCTCCAATGAACCTGTCAAGAGACTTTCTAGATGTCAATTTCCTGTTGCTTCAGTTAAAAGTTATTGTATTTTAAAACTAACTGAAATGTTGTCACTCGCTGTTCCAGTTGTCACCATTTTTTCATAACATGCAGTAGAATACTGTCATTTGCTGCAGACAAATAAAAACCTTAGGTTTGAATAGAAATAAAGTCTGTGCTTACCAAATGAAACAGTGTTTTCCCCACAGACAGATGACCCTTAAACCATTCCATGAGTACCAGAGAATGACAGTCCCTTTAGATGATTGTAACACAGCAAAACAGTGAGCCTGAGGAAACATACATCACTCATTGACTTTGGCAGAGGCCAGCAATGCCACGTTCCTAGGCTTATTTGTGATGACTATAACTGATCAGACACATATTTATAAAAGTACAAACAGTTGCTAAAGGTCAGAATTTGAGTCTATTCTACGCTTTACAAATTTGGCTTATTCAAATATTTTCCACGATGTGACTAATTCATGAACAGTTTAACAGCTATGACGGTTCCACACTTACAAGCTGTTCACATGCATGCACAATTTGAATATTTACCAAGTGCTAGAGTATGTCAAAGTGGTGAATCTCCAAGGCATACTGCCCCGAATTCACCAGTTTGACTTTGTTGTAGGGCAGCGGTTCTCAACCTTGACGTTCAGGCCCGACATCATCATGTACAGTATGCACGTCACGTGGTGACGTTTAGGCGCGTACGTGATGACATTCAGGGCCGATGTCACCATGCAGGAACCCTTATAAAAAGGGACCTGTGATCACTACTGGGCCCCACAGTGGTTCGCGACCCCTGTGAGATGGTCATGTGACCCCCAAAGGGGTCGCGACCCACAGGTTGAGAACCGCTGTTGTAGGGAGCCTCTCCAGTAGGGAGCTGATGGCAGAGCTCCTGTTTGGTGTAAGGTTACTCAAATACACTTCAATTACAAGAAATTGTAGTGATAAAGTGACAACATGAGATTGTGGAATACTGTTGCATAGAAAGGGAAGTAAATAACACTTGTAATGTGAGCGATAGTACAGCCACAATAGTGGTGATAAAAATGGGACAAACTGGTGACAATGTCATTTTCTTATAATCAGTCCTGCCTATAAATAATATTTTGATATTCATAACTTCCGTTATAGTTACATTGTTTCCTTCAAACACCATCCAACTATGGGAATCATGGGAAAATGACATCACTTCAGTTTTCTTGATTGAATTTGCATCACTACATGTCTGATACTGTTCAACTGACTACGCGCTAAACAGCAAATGACGCTTTTCGCTTCTTCGCCAAGGAAATCCACTGTTTATTGAATAAGGAGTAGCGAATTTGCATCTTTTGGAGCTACAAAGGCAGTAGAGTTGTGCACCGTGTTAGCCATAGATTTATGCAAAGAGAAGAGAGTATAGGTGATACCTTTTATTGGCTAACGAAATAGATGGTAAATGCAAGCTTTTGAAGCTCCTAAGGCCTCTTCATCAGATGAAGTATCACCTATACTCTCTTGTCTTTGGAGCTACAAAGTAACTGAAATGTACTATGACTGCTTTATTTGCAATTTGATGAATAGGTCCCAGGAATCTGACAGCAGGAGTGGGCCCAATACCATGGAAAGAGCTAATATCTCTTCACTTACAGTAAAACACAGTCACTGTTTAAATACTACATATAGAAATTGTTCAATTAAAAAAAAGCTGTTTGTATTAATGACTTATCAAATACCCACTACAACTTAGTCTAAATATATATATAAAATCAATTCC
Source organism: Pipa parva (assembly GCA_019650415.1). Lineage (NCBI taxonomy): Eukaryota > Metazoa > Chordata > Amphibia > Anura > Pipidae > Pipa > Pipa parva. The sequence goes on from WMED01001182.1 coordinate 28,639, forward strand.
CAATAAAACATTGAGGGGGTTATTCACTAAAGTCAGAATTGTTACATATAGGTGTGAATTCGTCAGATAAACTCAGTCGCAATAGTCTGCTACTGTCGCAGTCGCGTCTTTATAATGAGAATATTAAATAATAAAAATCGCAATATACTGGTAAAATATACTGGTAAAAACTGATGGTTTTCCCTGACGA
>WMED01001183.1:2484-13916 GCA_019650415.1 Pipa parva
CCTTGTCTTTAATGTTCTAATAATATTTTTTAGAACTGCTTTATTCATCATTATTTAAAGTATTTATGTACAAATAATGTTAAATATTTGGTCCAGTTTGATCATCTTTTCCTTAGATACTATAGTGCATGTTTATCAAAATGCTAGGCCAACTGTTTGTACTACCAGTTTCATCCACAGCCCCTTTAATTAATGTGGCCACCAGTGAAAACAGTATTGGTAACAAAAACTGCAAGTTTTGCTGATAACATACCATGGTAAAAACACTATGTCCCACAATCACATTTTGATAAATATATATATGTTTGTGAGTGTATATGTAGGGGGTTAGTATACGCCAACCACAAATATGACAATGTGGTTTTATAAATATATTGTATAAGGGAATTGATTAGAGGTGTCATGTCCTTTCTTGGTACAAAATGCATGCTGGTATACAAATCAATCCTTTGGCTGTATGTAGATGTGTCATTATATCATACTAAGGATTTACTTATTTTCAGTTTTTCTTTTTCAGTTTATAGAATGCACAGGGGAAATTATAGACAAGTGTGTATCGTGATTCATACCATAATAACAAAAAAAAAAAAAAAAAAAAAAAAGAAAATAAGAATTTGGTGAAAAGAAACTATTAGACCATAGCTACCAAAATGGTATTAATTTATTCTTACTGCAATAGATGCAATAGAAGCTGGTTGTCATTATTTACTATAGCCATGCAAGCTATGCTCCTGCAGAAACATTCAATGAACTATGACTTTATTAATACTTGCATTTGGAGAAACTTAAAGCTGAATTAACTGTATGTCTATAAGCTGCAAAACAAACTTAAGCTCTCCCTTGTAAATATTTGCCTGTTGGAGTAAGGGGTTATTAAACTGATGAAAGACATATGATGCCATGAAACATGTTCTGGACTGCCAAATGCTAAGTGCTTTGAACTAGTGGACAGGCTACTAGCTTGAGATTGTACCGGTTAGTGCCAGGAGCAGATTTACTAGGTCTCTCCCTATTGCTTCCAGCTAGCTCAATTAAAGTTCATTTAATAGGTAATAATTAGATAATTATTTTAGCTGCTCTGAAATCTTAATTTCCTGCTCTGTTTACATTTGGATTATAAATACACACTGATTTGTAATGTATTACAATGCAGGTGTAACATACCCCTTGTGATTATGGGGAAAAAAAAAGGAATAGCCAATGAGCTTTGCTTTAACCTCCTTACTTAAATATGAATTTGTACTGTAAATAAACCAAACATGATGCTTATTCTATTTTTCTATAGATTAATGAATATATTAATCGACTAATTAATTATGTTAATTAGCAGTTTTTGTAGTGTGAATAATTTACAAGGTAAAGTTGTTACAGTAACTGGAAATCAACAGGAAAGGCCATTGACTTGCATGCAGCTGCCCTTGTGGTATGTAGTTTAAAGAAAGGTTGTAATAATTGAGGAACAACAAGACATTTCTGGGAAATTTATGAAGTTCATTTCAACCTATTCACCGCAGTTTTATCTGTTTCAATGCTTTTTGCGGAGTTATTTTTTCTTTCTGCCACATTTTCAATCTCCCTCAATTTATGCAGTGCCGAATAAAATTGATCAATATCGATAAAGACCGATATTGATCAATATCGATGTGTTAATACACTTTACATTGCTTTCAATGGAGCTCCTTTTCCTTGTATATCAATTTCAATATCAGCGACTTTCCCAGCAGGAACTTTTCAAAACCATCTCCATAGGGAATAATGGGTTTTCTCCACCCTCAACCAGGCGAACCCTTTTCAGCAATAAAAAAGGTCAGAAGGGGGCTTAATAAATATTGATTTTGACAATATCGATATTTTTGATCTAATTAAAGGTATATTGAGATCAACTACCTGGAGTAAACGTTCAGTTTTTATAAATATCCCCAGAATCAAAAGGTATAGTAGAGTCTGGTGACTAGGCACTTGTTGGCTGATTACAGGAGGGATGTATAAGTAGTATATATTCCATGTGCATAGATTATTCCAGAGGTGTTGTCAATCTACACTACAACACCAGCATCTCTTCACTGTTGTAGTATTAGCTGAAGGCTCAAGCATAGTGAGAGTAGCATAATATGTAGAGTAAGATAGTTTTTAAATGCAATATAAAGTATACTTTATCCTGATAATATTGTACAGTATTCCTACTACTAGTACACATGGAAGAAACACTTTCATCTATCCATGGAATTCTCCAACTGACAAAAACTGCACAAACAATCCAGGCTTTGTGTAGGGTCTTAACCCACAGGATTTGTAATATGTGGCAAACAATGTAGCAGTAATTTGTCAGCCTTAATAATGCCTTGTGTAGTGATAAATGAAACAATACTCAGTGCTAGTAATGCTGTCATGAAACACCAGGTGGGATCATGGTGGGTTGGAGCTGCTCATTACTGCTTTACAAGCTGCACAGGCAAAGCAAACAGAGACAGAGGGGGTGGTGACAGCATACTGCTTAAAATGGTTGTTCAAAATGTATTCACTGAACTTTCTTTACACTTTTCTTACTAGTGAGTTCTGCAGCCTTGTGAATCATTTTAAAAAACTACTATAGATTTTTTTCAACTTGGACCACCTGTGAGTCTTTCCTCTTACTTCCTTAGAGAAATCTCACAACAGGGTTTTGCTCATCAATTAAATCCATTATTAGCAGATGTATAATAAGAAAAATAAATAAATAAAATACCCATATTCCAACCTTATATATTTAACATGGGATCAGAGTTGTCAACTGCAGGGCAGTGCATTCAAAAGAAGTTACCTGAAAAATGGTACCCTTATTTCAAATTACAATGATATGAGAAAATAATTTCTTGTGGATAGGCTTTTAGGATTTGAATAATTTTATTCAACCTGAAATTCCCTTTTAAAAATGCTCACCTATAAAATCAATGTATCTGATAAATCTAGGTACATGTTGGTTTTCCATTGGTTATATAAAAACACATGGTTTTCATACAAATAAATGTGGGTTAAACATGTGCTAATAGTTTTAAATGAGATGTTCTGTGAGGTTATGGTTGGATATGCAAGGCGTACTGCTCTAAATTCACCCATTTGACTTCTCCAGATCAGATTGGCGAATTAAGGGGTTGATTGCAGGGCTCCAGTGTTGCATAAGTAACAATGGCAACTGCGACTAAATTAGTCTACTACTTAATATGAACTAGGCACAAGGTGACATATAAAAATAAGGTATTTTTCACTTAGATACAGTTAGTGGGATAGGAGGACACTGACGTCACTGCCCCTCACTTGTCGAATTTGCCTAACTCCGTATGACTTCTCACCCTATTATTGTGTAGCTGACTACACCTCAATACACATGCGACCACGTCTGATGCTGTCCGCTGCTTTATGAATAAGAAAAAGTGAATACACATCTTCCTGATCTTAGTGACAGGAACAGATGCAAACTAACACACTTTAATGAATTGACCCCAAGAGCATATCATGATGAGTATAATGAACAGTATAATTCATGTCTAACTTATAGTAAAACACACATGCAAGTTTGTTCATTACTTTCAATACAATATTCAGCTTTGTAAAGAACTTTTATTTTAGTTCACACTTCACTCAATTCTTTCCTTCCTCCAGACCAATAAAACAATTTGAACTACGAATTACAAAGTGAACACATAATTAAGAACAAAGGTTTATTCATAATGAAAGTGAACATGTAGCATTCTCAGACTTTGTAATACAGACCTCCATTCTCTTAATTTATTTGTTTCAGAACAATGTTCTATTCATAAAATATAAAGTGTCTAAAACTGAAACAGGTATCAAATATTGACAGGTTCATACAGCAACACATAACTTATTAAATATATCCATCTTTATAGCATGGATATGAGTAAATTATCATAAAGCAGATATTAGGAAATCATTATTCCACATTCACACTATTTTGTCTTTTCAACCATATTTAAATACAAATACATTTTGGAGGCCAATAAAGATGTTACAGAAAAGAGCCAGACTTTTACAGCAGAATTTTTTCATTTGCGATGACACCAACTAATCCTCTTTACCACTTACTTAGTAATCACAATTTAGCTTTATATGAAACTTGAGGCTAGAGCCACACCTTGCACATGCTTAGAGAGGTCTAGGGGCAACCCCTGTTGATCACTACCATGGTGGAATTTATCATGTCCAAATAGGTTAGAAGATGTTTGTAAACAAAACCACACTACATCACAGTTAAATGCAGTTGCCTTTAGACTGCTATGGACATGTGTTTCTTTATGATTTACTGACCTTTTATTGTGGTTTTAAATGCATGCCGGGTGTCCAAAGCCTTACAGTAAATCACAGCACATTTTATAGAAAGAATTTACAAATTAGCTTTTCCATAATTTACACATGTGATGAACAATAAAGAATGAGCCACTGTAGGTTTTATATCTATTAAACAAATATGGGAATGCTATCTGTAATATTGTAATGTCCCTTGGGCAAACGACTGTGGGGGGATTGGTGAAGAAGTGTCCACAACCACTACAACTTCTGTAGATCCACCTCTGTAGTTCTAACCCTGCTATCATTCCGAAGCAATGCTTTATAAATTGTCCCCAAAATTGTGTCCCACTTAAAAAATAAAACAAAAAATAAATGTATTTTTTTCAGACAAAGTGAGAGCAAACATGATTTTCAGCTGTAAATTGGAGAGACAAATAAAACACCAAAATAACTGAAGATGAACTAAAGACTTAGCTCCACCCTCTATTTCATATGTGTGCTTTAAAAGTTGCCTAGCAGTTCCCAGCTTTCTGATGCAGGTCCTGATATTAAATGATATTGTGTTGCTCCCTACTGTAGCACCACTAGTCACATGCACAAAAGGACTGTAGTGATCTGTAGTGCTGTAATAACTATAGACTATAGTAATCCTAACTTCTGTTGTAGTTAAAATACTTGGCTTGTTAAAGGATTACAAACAGAAGTAGGTGATAGAAAAATGTGTTAATAGTGAATAAATCTATTCTCTTTCTTTGAGGAGTTTAGTGAAACATGGATAGAGAGTTTGTCCTGCACAAATGGCTGTTTTGTAAACTAAGGTCCATTTGTTTGCAATTTTTCATTTACAATGAATTGAATGAAAGCTGTCTTAATAACTTTTTCCAGATAGTTTTTATTTTGAATGGATAACTGTTATATTTAGGGTACCCTAGGGCTCTCTTTTAGGACTATTATAATAGATAACAAATACATATTTATTTACATGTTTTCCACAGACCTATCCCTGAAATAAAGTCCATGGAAAAAGTTGGAAAAGTATAACCTGAACATAACATAATGGGTGGTTGGGCAACTGCATGTTAAATGAGGTACTGCTCTGCACACTGGGATAGTTCCTCCCAACCAGCATCACTTCATCTCTTGTTTTGAGCACTTTGGAAGTTTGCTACTAAATTTCCATATACTTTGCGAATAGATGTTGTGGACTACCTTGGGGAGCTATCTATCACCCATGTGATGAATAAAAAATACTACACCAGAGTAGCACCTCTGTTGCTTATATGCACTTCTGTCTGTTTTAGATACTGTAACGTTACTCAGTAGTTTTAAATCAAGGGGGGATTTATTCACAGAAGTATCCAGGGATTGTTACATTGGACTAGGACATTGTATTAAGTATAGGTACAGTATATTTTCTACTAGACTTTTCTAAATATGATTTCAACCTTCTTTTAAAATGGCCCTGCTACTGTGTTTTATTATGTTTTTTTCTCCTTGATCCTAACCCACATGGTAAATAAGTTTTAATGTAGACAAATCGTAAGTTATGCATTTAGGAGTAGAAAATTCTAACATCATATACCTTTGGGGAGTAAAAATGAGTTAGAATATGATAGAGCAGTGATGCCCAAAGTACGACCCGCGGGCCATATCCGACCAGTGACGTGGTGCTATCTGGCCCCTGGTTCGAATTCCAAAGTCCGAATTTTTGCATATAGGTGTGAATTCGCCAGATAAAGACAGTCGCTATAGGCTGCTACTGTTGCAGTCACGTCTTTATAATGAGAATATTGTCACAGTCGCGACTTTACTATGGAAATATTGTCACAGCTGCAACCTTAAAAATTGTTGTAACTTTACTTTATGATCACGACTTTGAAGTGGCCTGTGAAACACGTGTCACAAATTTATATGGCCCCCAGGCAGAAAATGGTTGGGCATCACTGTGATAGAGTATACTTGGGGACCAGAAACCTAATAATAGCATGCAATGCAAATTTAAAGCTTCCAAAGCTATCTTGGTCCTCTCACATATTAGAAGAGGGACTGACTCAAAAGAAACAATTTTACCACTTTATAGTTCACAGGTGGCAGGGCTGGTTGATGAATTTCTTATCCTCCATTAAGTAGTAATTCAGTGAATGCAGGAGAGAGACTGAAGAAAAAAAGTGTAGAAAAGCCAGTCAAGACAAGCAGACTCTTTTTCAAAGAGGAGAAAAAAGAAAATGAAGTAGAAGCTGAGAATAGAAGGGATTTTTGCTTAAAACTGTGCATGGCTGACACAACAGTCAATAAAAATCTGTGTGAACTCTCAGGAAATATATTATTTGTAGTGAAATTAGATTCACTCATCAAGACTGATCAGCAGTGTTTTACTACTCCTCATGTGCCTTATAATAAATACATTGGTTTGCACTGTATAGTTTCTCTCCCCCTTATTTGTAGCTAGGTACTAACCCATTGGTGAATACCACTGCCAAGGTGAGTAGGAAAACAAGAAAATCTTTTTCACTTACTTTTTGTTTCTTGGTCCTTTTCTTAACATTTACCAGAGCTTCCCATCCAATAAATGCACATGTTCTTCAGGGTAGCTCAGTGATAAAGACTGGGGATGATGTGGAGGGGTGGGGCTTTTAAAGGTTCAGAGTGTTGTCCTGTGGCCAAATGGAATGGGCTTAATGGGTGAATGCTGCCAGGAAACACAAATGACTGTAATTTCTTGTAGTGTAGATCCAGGTTTGGAAATCCTTTGTTTTTGTTATGTTCTTTTGATTATCCCCTCCTTCTTATGCAAGTGGATTATCTTAGGATATTGAGATTCTGAATCTGTTCAATGAACATCTCCTTTATCCATTTCATCTGCACATGAAACAGAAATTTGAATGGCAGCTATGATGTGTTTTGGTCGTGTCAGTTTCCATGATGAGATAATGTCAGTGACACATACGATGGTACTTTGTGTCCATTTTTTTTTCTTACAATAATGAATGAACAACTTGTACTTAATGACTGTTTGACTGTTAATTAAATAAACAAAATTAGCAGTCTTTGGCTTTTGCATAGTAAGCTGGGTATGAAAATGAATATAGATAAGCGCCCATTCAACTGAAATGATATATTGATAAATGTAAGAAATCTAAGTTTAAAGCCCCCTTTAGCTTACAATTGAACTCTTGACATCTTTCTGTGGTCAAATTGAGCAGTAGCGTACCTTTATGATGCTAGAATCAACACCCTCCCCCAGACAGCACCTCCCCTTTGCATGCCTTTTTGGACCAACTATTCAAAAACTGGTTCAAACACTGTGGCTGGCTGTGGAGGCATGGCAAGACTACACTATTGTTATGCCCTGATTATCTGTTTATTTAAAGTGTTACAACTACCCTTTCTAAGCACATATTTGTAAATAAAATGTAAAAAAAAATGTGTACTTTTATTTAATAAAATTAAATAAAAGACTAAATATTTCTGTTACAGATTGATGAGAATGGAACATTCTAGGCCAGTAGTCGGCAAACTTTGAAGAGGAGGAAGCCATTTCGCTCCCTCCTCCACCGGCAAAATCTTTTTTTGAGCCGCGAAGGGGGAGCAGTGCATGCTTCCTGATCACATGACCTGCTGATGTCCAATTAGAAGAAGCCTTGGAGGGCATGGGCAGGATTTGGGAGATGCGCTCTGAGCCACAACAAGGCGGCTGAAGAGCCGCACTTTGCCGACCCCTGTTCAAGGCAAAAAAATAAATAAATATCACAAGAAATTAAATAAAAATATTTTGCCTTGAAGCTGTTGTTGCTAGGTTAAAGATGAGTTGGGTACACATGCAGCAATCTGTTTGTTCAAAGTTATGGCTGAACAACTGAATCATTCACAAATCTAGCTAAACAGTTGACCTATTTGACCAGTATATGAAGATCTTGAAGTTTAAACACTCAGAAAACCAGATTTAGCAACATGATCTGTAAAGACTTGTTAATCCACAAACTGTCCTTTATGTGTATGATTTTTGGTCTAGCAAGATGTCTTTACATGGCAGATTTTACAGTCATGTCCTCCTACCATATGTTCTAGTGAAAATGGTTCCAATGATTAAAAAAAATCTTTTACTGACTTACAGTGGGGGTTTTATATATATATGCTTAATTTATAGTATATTATTATAATATGCTTAATTTATAGTATATAAAATTTTCTAACTAAGAGATAAATACTGTAGTTGGAATCATTTGCATTTGAGTCAACACATATAGATCTCCCCACATGGTACTTTTATTTAGGCACTAAATGCATGTAACTGCCAATTAGCATCTAGATCTTGTAATAAATTCTCCCTTTAATACTTACCCTTAGATATGTCTGCCTGCCCCACTATTTACATTATTGTACTACACATTAAGGCACAAAGGATATCCCAGTGTTCTTTTGGGCTACACTTTTGTGACAATAAAGCAGGAAACATATGCATTGGCACACATAAATAATAATAATATATTTATTACAATAATCTGATTATACAAGGATAATATTGACAATATGCATGTACGGTAGCATTCTATAATATCTCAATATTACTAGACTTTTAAATACTATCCAGTGGGCTTATTTGGGAAAAAAACAAACCAAATAGTTTAGGTTATCTTTTATCATTCATCAGCATGTATTAAAAAATTAAAGAACAAAAAAAAAAAAAGAAAATTTCTGTGGCTCTAAAATGTTCAGTCCATGAATAATATAACATATTTGATTTTGGACAAGCCTTTTAATTTTCTTAAAAGAAGTGCTTGTGTGTGCCATTGTCATGATATCCACCTTGCATGACCCCCTGTTGTCTGACTGAATAACTATTGGATCTGAATCATTTGCCCTCGTATCTGAAACAAATCTGGTTGTTTGGAGGACAGGACTATGTTACTGCCTTTAGAGAGCTAAGGAGAATGCCTAAGTATCCTCAATATCTCAATATTTTTGGTCAACTTCTATGTGCCAGTTGTATACTAGACGGAATAAATCCATTTAATATTTCTCCTGAGATTCAAAAAAAACTCTTTTTTCATTTATGTGATTTGTCAGAGAATTAGTTTCATATAAGTGATGCTATAGACCAGGGGTGGGCAAACTGCGGCCCGTGGACATCTTTGGCCTGGCCCTTCTGCCAATGTCGGGTGTCAGGGCCACATCATGGGGTAGACAGCAATGCTCACCCTCTTCTCCCTGTCCCAGCTCCTTAGCGCTACAGCGTTCCTCTCACAGGAAGTGAAGAGGTAGGGACAGGGAGAAGGAGGGGGATGAGCACCAAGATAGCGACCCCTCCTTCAGAAGGTAGGAAGGAGGGGGAAGCACAGTGGGAGCAGCATTTGGGGAGGGGTGTTGTGGGGACAGTCTGGCCCTCCAAAGCCATGCATATTTCTCATGTAGCCCCATGGGAAAATTAATTGTCCACCCATTCTATAGAAATTTTACATGTTTAATGTATTGTATCTGGAAACACAATGAGAATACAACTATTTATTTAAAAAATTAACTTAATAAAGGGGTAACATACATTCTAAAAAGGTTATTGTTATCTAAGAATGGATTTTTTTTATAGCTGTTGCTGTTACTGCTCCAGGGCTACTTTCTCTGACACCTTTAATCACCTTTGTCTATGTTCAATTTGTTGCCTTCATTATTGTTTTTTCCTGGGCTGTGCAGTGTGTATCCTGGATTCCTGTTTTATGAAAGCATCTGCTTGTTTTTAAGCATCTTTAAGTATAAAGGAATTATGTGAGACCTGCATAAAATCTTTATTTGTGCGCATGTTGTACTTCTTTGCCTGGAGAACTATTTATGTTTAGCACTTAGTCTCCTTTTTTGGTATGAAGAACTACTTGGAGTATTTCTATTGTATTTTCATGATTTTTAAGTCTTATGAGAAGAACAGAACTTTGTGATTCACATTGTAATTGGAAGCAGGTTTGCAAATAACCTGCAGAGTTCGGCCAGATTGTGGGTTGGACCATGTAAAGTATTATGGATATCAGTTTAACTCTGCATTTATCATTTAAGGGGGAGAGCTTGATGTAGTGTAGGTGATATCACCTGTAAAATGGCTATTTATCAATATGCTCTCCATTACAGTGTTTTTAACCTGTCTATGTATACTTAAGTCTTCTTGCTAAGCCTTTTGAAACTCAAGTGACACTAGATCCTCAAGTACTGAGTCAGATGTTTACAATAGACACTGGAAATGCCAATGAAGCTTGTAGAGAGATAATTGGTCAGGCTAAACTTGACCCAAGACCAAAGACACACATTTATATTTTAGCAACAGTCCTGAAAGAAGTTATGTGATATTGTTGGGTATTTATTACTATTAACATGAACTTGGCTGTAATTGGCTGTACATATGCAAAAGAATAAATCTGTGAAAAAAAACACAAAACAAAGGAAACAATAGTGCCCTATCAAAAGGATAAACAATTTTTAAAGTGAAAAGTCTCAATCACCAACACACAGAGTCTGAAAATTGTGAGAAAAATATGAAGATACCAGCAAAATATCATTTAAAAGTGAAATGGTTAGTGTAAAAAAAAACACACAAACCCCAAGGTATGAGGGGCTCACCAGATATAAGCAGTATACTTACATTCAATAACACAACACCTTGTGGATTTAAACAATCCTCAGGGTAGGGGATAAACCATTTGTTTGAAGAGTGTATCAGATGGACAATCAGAAGTCAAATTGCATTGCTCGAAAAGTCCGGAAAGGAGAAGCCACTCAGGAGAAATTTATATAAGGCAAAAGAAAGCTTCCATAGTGTAAAAATCATATTAATGTATTAAAAAACAAATGAAAGGTACTCACAAACAATGGAAGATAAAAAGCATATAAAATGTATGCCAATTCAGTGTGTTTCACTGCCTCCAGTGTCTGTGTGCAGCTTCCTCAGGAGTAAAATTGAGTATGAAACAATAAGGGAACGAATCACCATTTAAATGGGGAGTCCCGGCAATTCCTAAATCAATTACTGTGTGATGCATAGTAATACAGAAAGAAACTGCCCATTGCACTAAAGAGCAGTTAAGTGACCACACATAACAGTTCCACGATTTCACTAATGATTACGTTATGACAACTCAACTTACTTATGTTTCAGAACAAGTAAG
>WMED01001183.1:13926-28827 GCA_019650415.1 Pipa parva
AATCATTCCCATGTGAGCAAACCTTGCTCTACAAGGGCTGAGAGTGCTTCAGGAATTGTTTTTTGAGGTTAGTCGCATTTAAAGTCAATAGCAGTTTTAAAGGTCTCATTTGGACTAAGAATAGTTCCTGGGGCCTTCATTCAGCAATGGGAAAAACTTTTCTCTGCCAATACTGAGCATATTGTAATACTGTGATTTGTCTGCAAAGCTAGTCAACCTAGAGATGCCATTATATATATTAGAAGAAGAACGAACCACTTTTTATTTAGTTGTAAAACTTGTTGATTTTTCTGACGAAAACCTAAAGGATAAACAAGAATTATTTTGACACAGTCCTTAATTATATTTCCATTGTAAGCATTCAAATTTGTATTCTTGTTCCTAGGCATTTCTTCAGAACAATTAACTTGCTGAACATTGGAGAAATTGAGCAGTTTGTGCATGTTAATTGCTTCCATTTTGTTGCAATGATTGATGAGTAAATAGGCAGTAATTGGCATCCTGACTGGTGCATTTTGACTTCAGGCTTATTCTCTTGTTTCCAGTTACCGGGGAGCTAAACTACTATCATTTATTTTAAGTGGAAATGATGCTGAACTGATGACTAAGCCTGTACTGCCTATGTCAGGGTAGTGTTTAATTTGTTTTTGTTAAATGTTCCCATTCTGTTTCATTTACATTTAAAAGGTGCTGCTTTATGAGCTAAAAGGCAAGCTGAGATTTTAGGTTGGGCACCTTAGTAAAAATAGACCAGTATAATACTGTGCATTTGTTTAGCAGGGAAAAACAATAGTGACGCAATGCAGAAAATAGCGTTCAGTAAATTCAGCGATGTAGTTTTAGAGCTAGCCATCTTACTAGTACTTCTTCTTCATTATTGAAAATTATAATCTCTCCTGTAGCAGTTAAATGGGTGCACCACATAACTATAAGCGTAAAGAAAATGTGCAAGATGGGTTATGCTAGAAAATGTAATATAATCTGGGGAATTTATGGCTATAATATCGATGTTCTAATTGGAATATATTGTATCTATGCAGTAGATTTACCAAATATTAAATGCAAACAGTCACATATATTTATGTAGTGAGGTGGGGTAGGGATTAATGACATTTTTAGTGAGAGGACGATAAGTACTATAGAACTGGGCTGTGTGGATCTCCTTTCTTTCCTTCTAATTTCTATTTGGTCAATAGAGTAGTAAAGAAAGATTGGTTAGGAGGCCTAATTCATGCTGAGGGGGTTATTCAGTAAAGTCTGAATTGTTGTGTATAGGTGCAAATTCGCCAGATAAAGACAGTCGCAATAGGCTGCTATTGTCGCAGTCACATCTTTATAATGAAAATATTGTCGCAGTTGCGACTTTACCATGGGAAAATTGTCGCAATCTTAACTTTAAAAAATTGTTGTGACTTTACGATGGGGAATTCGCTGTTTGAGAATTCGACAGTCGAATTCGCACCTTAGTGAATAACCCCCTCAGTCTCCACCCAGTTGGGGAAACACGGATCCATAGACTGAAAGGAGGGTAGTTTGACTCATGCCTATACCCCCAGATCCAAGGGATTTGGAATGGAAATTAGAAAAACAAATAAATTAGTTCCTGAGGCCTACGCCTAGAGTTTTGTCGCAATAAGCAAAACGCTAATTTGTATACGTAATTTTACATGCAGGGGAAGAAGTCCAAGTCTGAGATGTCATAAATCAGTTGACAATGTTTATAGCAGTTGTTTTATTTAAAGAACATTGCCTCCAAATAAATCCATTACAATGTATTAAAATGACTTTCTCAAAGGTTAGCTAGCATATATCCATTTTCAACAAGTTATAGAGATTAAGTTCGTCACTAACATGCAATTTGCCATGCTCTTGTCTTAACCAACATGTGCATATTTTTAAGTTGACTAATAAATGCACATGGCCAATGAGATTTTCTATTTTAAATTACTATTTACAATTCAATCAACCTGTAGTTCAACCAATAAAAGTAATCAAGAATCATATATAGCATGTTTTGCTTGTCTGTACGTTTTTTTTTTTTTTTTTTAAAGGAAAACTGTCATGTCTGATTACTAGCAGAATGTCTAATGTACTTTCTCACTGACACAAGCAGAAGGGTTAGAAATTATTATGACTACATGATTCAGAGTTCCCTGCATATTTACAAAATGCCAAGGGCTGTGTCCTGTGGGACTAACAGAAGTAAGTCAGGCATAAGTAGGAACACATTGTTTCAGTTTTATATTCAATACTAAATCTAAAAAGAGCTTCTGTCTCTATACAAAAAATTGTCCAATTTAATATACAGTAAATATCTTTGGTCTCAAACATTTATAACAAGAATATTGTCGCGGTCATGACTTTACTATGGAAATATTGTCGCAGTTGTAACTTTAAAATTGTCACAGTCGTGACTTTACAATGGGAAAATTGTCGCGTTCGCGGATTTGCTATGGGAATCCGCTGTTTGAGAATTCGACAGTTGAATTCTCACTTTAGTCAATAACCCCCTAAAAATTAAAATGATCATCTGTAAGGCTCTATTATTCTTTTAAAAGTTACAAAATTTCTAGTGAAAATTGATATTTTAACATTGATTTTGAAGTGTATTTTACTGACAAAAAAAAACAAACTTCATCAGTTGTTCCTTTTCCAAATGCCAGTAACCTTTCCAAATAATAATCCCCAGGAGATTTAAGTCATTTGTTTTTTAAATACATCTGTGTTTAGTTTTTTTGTTAATACAAATATTTAGCATACATGCCTGTTAGTTTTGCACTATTTGTTGTTGAAAAAGGCTGTGTGACAACGAGCAATAGGGTACTTTCTGTGGTGAATGATCCCGCTTTCCCCAGGTAAATATATGTCCAATAGCTGCAGACAGATACGTTCACTTTTTTAAACCCAAGTTTAAGTTTACTTTTCTACCAAAACACCTTTTTTTTAATTTATTTTCTTTTGTTCTTGTTTTTTTTTTTCCAAGATACATATTTGGCCAATATGAACTCCTCTCCCATCTCATTTTTTTAGTCACAAAAGTATATTTTGGTCACAGAAAAATTTTGATTGGTGAGAAAATCTGTTTTCAGGTTGGAATATGATAAGTAAAATCTATCCACTGCTATGTAAACACATCCACAAATTATGAATTTGTACATCCATTCTTTGTTTCTTAAAGGTTTGCATATTATAATATGTTCTGTGTGTGAGAAGTTCTCAGAGTTTCATATTAATTAACCTTTTTATTAGTCCCACTCAGCTGCCTAATTCTGTGAAGGCATTTCCTTGTTACTGTGGTGTAACAATAGTATGTCTGTGTTTTGAAGATGAGAAAGTTGTTTGACTTTCTTTCCTGCAAACTCTTTTAGAAGGCATCATGAATCCCTGTCATAAAATGGGAGTAGACAGCTGTCAGTGACATAAAGAACATTGACATAACTCACATTATTACAAAGGGAAAAACTTGTACTCTAAGGACATGACTTCCATTATGTTTAAACATTTCACTAAAACTCACTCATGTATGTGTGTGCTTAGATGGTAGTGTGTTTTTTTTTATTCTCTCTACATTAAAATTATCAACCAGATCAATAATATATTTATTATAATGCTTTCAGAATGAAAGGATGAATGGATCAATTGGAACACTGCTCTCTGAAAATGATGTTAAAAAGATCCAGATGTTTTTTTATTCTAAGACATTGTAAAGATATGTTGGAAGGAATCACTGAGGCCCTTAAGGATATTACAGAAAAGGTGTTGATAGGTATGACAAAATCCCTTATTCCAAGTTGTCAGTCAAATATGTAGCTTACATTCATGAGGTCTTCTGAGGTTCACCCCTACTATCCCTTGGTCTCACTTTAATAATAGGGAACTAATGGGATCTTTCAGTGACTTTACATCAAGGCTTTTTACTCTTATCCTGTTAACATCTAGGTGGCCTCAACTATAGACTCTTTGTTTGAAGCTAAAATATACTAAAAACATATATGAAGGATGCAATATACAGTAAAGACTCATAAGGGTTTTTGTCATGGGACAAGACTCATAAGGGTTTTTGTCATGGACAAGTCTTCTGATACCTTCCTGGCAAAAGTCTCACATATATTTAAGGTGTTTTCGGACCAATTTATAGTATTTTATAATAAATAACACTGCTGTGTAAAAATATAATTTTATGTCTTAGTAAAAAAAAAAAGTAAACCAGTTGTTGTGTGTCACACTTACTGTCCCTTCCTTGAACAAAAATATAACTTTTCAGGATCACTTTGATTCATCCTTCTTCATAGCACTATCTTTATAAAGGTCAGAGGGCTGTACTAAAAAAAAGGTCCTTATAAATAAGGAAGTCTGGATTTAACGTGGAACAAGGCAGTACATTTGGACAAAGAATTAACGTTGAGCAATTCTGGTTGGGCAGATCCATAATTTCTATGTTTACCTGAGGCTTAGGATATGTTAGATCATTTACCATTAAACAATTTCTGTTTGTAAGACAGTTTATGCAAAGGTAAGATATAGTTTATTTATATTTAGGTCTGTGTTTTATCTCTGATTTTAATATAGACTATTACTAAATAAAGTGAATGCCTATGCTATTATAAGAAGCCATTCTTACTTTATTGATGCCTATTCTGATGTATATGTAGTTATTATATAAATGTATACATTCTGTATAAATTCTGATCTTTTTTATATGACAGTAATATAAAATAAACACCTGTAGAGATGAAGATTAGTTTGTGATTAAGCAAACTTCATCGGTCACAATGGTAAATTCAGGTTTTACAGTTAAAACGGCTAATAAAGTATGATATAAAGGGAAACTATAGTCAGATTACATCTTTACATATGCAGTAATATACCTTAGTGAAAACTGTTTCTCCCCAGTAGTTGTTTCATCTGAAGCAGAATGGTTGATTAAGCAGCACAGATAAACTTCCACACCAGGAAATGTGTGTGTGACATGTACTGGCCAGTTTTCCATGAAAGGGTACCCTCCCTTTGACATTTTTGCCCTACTTACTACTTAATGCTTGTGCACAAGTTAGCTTTCCTCTGTGATCTCCTGCATTTCATTAATGTAAACAAAGCATGGCTAATGAGGCCAAAAGGTCAGCACACTGCATAACCAATAGCAGACAGGCAGCTTTTTCTACTCATGTTTAGCAGTTATATATATCACACACATTTCCTGGTGCGGGAGTTTATCAGTGCTGCTTAATCAGTTCATTCTGCTTCAGATGAAAAATCTACTTGGGGAGAAAAGCTTCTCAGTAAGGTATAGTACTGCATATGTAAAGATGTAAACTGACTATAGTTTTCCTTTAATAGTACACAAAGCAGAAGCCTACAGATGTATCCCCCTAATCTGGTTCTCATTGTTGCTTATTTAAATATGATGCCTAAATGTTCCACACTCAAATATGGAGTGACAGCTCCATGTTATTTTTACTGTGCAGTCTATTATTCACACCTGAGATATTTTCCATTCTTGTGCTCAATTGTTTGTTGACAAAGGAATATAAAATAATCCAGCTGGTACAAGCCTAGGAACTGTACCAACAAAGTAAGATAATATGAAAGTGAAATTCATTTTTGCTGATCTATTTTAAGCAAAGCAAGAACTATTTTATAAAATTATTTTTGTAACAGATCAGACCTATGTAATATACACCACTCTGATTTGAGAGTTTTCTTACTCTTTTTAACAACGTTAAATGTTTTGTGATACCAAATTCTCCAGAACCATACTATCTGTTACTGAACTTTCTAACTACATGACACTAATGCACTAGAAAGTAGCACAGCTGTTTTAATGAGCATAGAGGGCAACAGCTGAAAATAATTTTATTGAACACTTTGCCAGTAGGCTGGTGTTCCATGTGAGGATTTATCTGTGGGGGGTAGAAAATTGTGGTACACAACAGACTAATGGGACCTATTAATTACATTCTATCATTTTTGAGTTCCATTTTTGAGTACCTTTAATATACTAAGTTAATACATACATTGTTTTCTTGTTATAAAGACATGCACACTGTTTTGTGCATGGTCAGTTTTTTAAAAACAGAACATTTTAAGGGGCATTTTCTAGGAAAATGTTAAAAATCAGGAACTGTTTCTAAAATTTTGGTACAGTTGGGAATGATATAAGATGACAATGTACATTCAGTTTTATTATTTTGGTAAAACGAACATTTTTATTTTCATCCTTATTTAGTTTATTTTATAGGCTTCTTGGACATCCTAGAATCATACATCACCTGCACTGAATGTTTATTGGCCCATAAACCCCTAAGAAGGAAACTCTATTCCCCAAGCAACTTTATTTATTTTCCTTTTTATTAGTTTTAAAAGTACATGCGCTAAAGAAATAGATATTTCTACTGTTATTTCTACCTCCATCCTTTCACCCCAGCACTTTGTAGAAACTGGGAATAGTACTATCTGGTCTTTGACTAAGCTTGTGCCCACTGCTAGAAATAAGCAGAAAAGGTTTGCCTGTTTCTGATTGCCCCTGCTATTCTAAAAGGGAAGGGGAAGTTGGCTGTGCAAGTAGAAGGGAGGTGGAGCTAACATTTCAAACTAATGCAACCAAAACAGCTGATGAAATTGTTAGCTTTGTCAATATAACTAATTCAAACTTTGTGAGGATCAGATTCCTCTTGTTATTACGTTAATATCGGATTGATTATTCAATATGAAATGTTGATCCTAGTAGAAATAATGTTACTTTTTTTTTTGGTTTTGGTTTAATTTTAAAGTTAATCATATATTTTAGCAGTTTACGGTATAGAGCAGCCATTTTACACATCCTGAAAACTATATGAAATCTCAGTGGCTTAAAATTTTTTAGGGTAATTATGGGGAACATTCTTAGGATAGGTGTGGTTTATGGTACAGTTAAGCTTACAGGTCTTTAGTGAGTTATAATTACATAGTGTTTGTGTATGGTTTACAGATTGCTTTCAATTGTTCAAGATTCAAGATTATGTCAGAATATTTCAGCACAATTAGTTGCACAGATGTTATGACGTGTTTCTGTTTTTAAGTGAAAGATGAGATCAGTCATTCTAGGTTAATATATTCTGATGTGTACCAGGGAATGCATAAAGTATGCTTTAATATGACATTTTTAAACATTTCTAGTAAATATGTAATATGTTTAATGGAAGACATGTTCTTTAATTTGTTAACAATTTTTTTTCTTTTTGGGGATTTATAGGGAAATGCAATAAACTGTGTTATTGCAAACATATTCACAAATTCCAATGATAACACAGTGCCAACCTTTGCTATCAACATAATATACAAATTGCCTGGTTTTACCACAGTATTAGTGAATTATTTGCTGCAAATAGAATTTTAGTGTGACTTTATCTTTGTGCAAGGTTATAGATAATGGCATAATTTTATGGTAATTTTTTTTATGAAGAAATCCAATTGCTTCAATCCAAATGCAGTTTTATTTGTCATTAAATATAACAGAGGTAAAATTGGTAATGGGATTTGCTAAGACGTATTATTATAATTTCCACCTCCAATTGTTTTTCTTTTTTTCCTATACTTATATAAGCATTGTGTCTGGAAGAAGGTCCAGGAACCCAGACCACAAGGTCACACTATTATTAAATAGAAGATGCTTATAACAGCCTCATAGAGTGTGCTTAATTCAGTTCTCTATACACATGTGTAAGCTGTACTGGAGCCTGTGACTCTGTTAAAAAGCATGCAGCACTCCTGGGTCTTGAATTAAAAGCATATATTATGCTACAAAATACAAAATATGTCAGTAAAGTCTGTTATTTCATTTTATCAAAGGCTGTTATTAAGACAGAAAAGCCCATGTATGTCACTGCTGCTGATAAAGAATGACATTTAAGGGCAGCTTGAGTTAGTCATCTGCCTCAAATGATATCAATGGCATTAATACAATAGTAGGGGCCTCAGTAGACCATTTCTGACATTTTGCAGGAAATCACTTAGAAATTAACGGGAGCTTTAGAACCTTACATCCCTTGGGCCTAGTAGAAGCTTTCTCTTCATGGTACTTACGCTCATTGAATGGTTTTCAGGTTATATAACGGTGCATTGATACCCCATGTGTGACATTATAAGAGGTGTTTATAGACATTTTATATTTATTATGAGTTGTGAACATGCTTCCATACCAGTTAATCAGTTTATCACATACAGATTGGCTTGTAGTTTCATGTTAGATACTTTATCCCGGAGACTGACAGCCTTAACCTGAGACCAAATTGTAGACTTTGTTTCTTCTTTTTCTTGGCTCTCTGGCCACACTAATAATCCCTAAATGAATGTACCACAAGCACCACTTCCTGTTGTAAGAATGTACCACTTCCTGTTGTAAGAATGTACCACTTCCTGTTGTAAGAATGTACCACTGCCTGTTGTATGAATGTACCACTACCTGTTGCATCATTGAGTGCTACAGCTGTAGCTGATACAAACTTTCTCAAGCTCCTAAAGTAATTTGTGCTTTGGGCAATTTTAAAATGAAACTGTACATTTGCTAGAGTAATTGCTAATCAATGTTACTTTCATTATCTAACTAATGTTACTTTCATTACCAGTAATTCTGGCTTTTTTAAACTCTGTTCTTCATCACTTTAAATGGTTGCCTAGGATATTCCCATGTGAATTTCTGCATTGTAAAATGTGAATCAATTTACTTGATAGTAAGATGCCAGGTGTGATAGTTAGCCAGGGAAAGGCAGAAGTGTCCTTACATAAGGTAAATTTTGTGCACCATATTAAAGAGAGCTCATTGTTTAAGAAAGATGTTAAATGACAACCCTATCCTTTTACTGCCAAAGATGTAAAATACTGCATTATCTGTACTCTATGACTTTCAAGTTTATAGGCACACAGAATACCCTGTTCTAGGAACAGCTTCTTCCGTGGGAATTTAAAAATTGTGATGAGATCAAGCTTTTCTCTCATTCTCAGTTGACATTTCTGTTTTTTTGAGTGAACAACAAAGGAGCAAAATTCGAAGCAGTCAAAATTTGTTCAAAGATATGTGGCCGTTCACTTCAGAGACATTTAATTTTATGCACAAAACTCTGAATTAATTTAAGACAAAGGTCTGATTATAGCTTTACATTTTTCAAGAGCATTATTCCAGATAATATGAATGGTTTAACAACAAGCACATCCACTATTACATTATATTACCACTGCCTAGATTTATATATTGCTGTAGTTATATTTCTGTTGCCTGTATCGGTACTCTGGATTGCTACACGTCACCACTTAATGTCCTGAAAGTCAACCTTCCTTAGATATATTATTATATATAAATATGACAGCGGATTACTATATTTCACATAACTTCATTATTCTTTAGACTATGAAGAGATGATGAGCTCACAATGAAACAACTCTAGGAGCATATACAGCCACTCCCAGTATCTAAAACTGCATTACCCTCCAAATTTGGCAACACAAGTTGCTTTAGGCAGCAAGCTGGATTAAATCCTATTAATCATACATGTTACAGTCCCAATCCTAATGGCAATTCTTTTCATGCATGTGATGCACATATAGGGTAAACTTAAAACACTTTTTGCATGTGCTCTAGTACACGCATTTGAATCTCTAAATGTATTAGGATTATCTTCAGTGATTACAAAAAAAGCTTGCGAAATGCTTGAAAAATACCTATTGAATGCAGACGGAGCTGTGAATTTACATGTGTTTACAAATTTGTTACATTTCTGTTTGTTTGGAAATTCCAGTGCCTGTGTGCACAGACTGTACAAAGCAGGTGGGTAAATAAAAAACCTTTTACTTGTTTTACTTTAGGTAAATGTTAATAAGGGTAGGAATACAGAAAAACCCGTCAGACTGGTGTCAGGTGAGGTTAAAATGGTACGGATGAGGAATCTGACCCAAATAAAAATTGTTAGTGGGATAATGTTTGGGACAGGCTTTATAAAAATTTAACTATGTGCATCTGGTACCAAAAGATATTCTGATAAGTCAAACAAAATGTAAAATATAATGTGTACCATGTATAACTGAATCTTAAGGTGAATTTACTAAAGTCGAAAATGATTTTCTCTATCTTTTTGACTGTTTTTCACCACAAAAATGGGCAAAAAGTCTGAAAATTATGTTTTTTCGAAAAACAGGGAAAAGAATAAGGGCAAAAAGTTTGAAAATGTAATTTACCACCTTTTCACAGCAAAAAAAAAAGACCAAAAAATGAGCAATAAAGTAAAAAGAGTAGTTTTTAACTTTAGTAAATTTCGTCCGTAGCATTGTAATAGTAGATATAATATTTTAGTAGTTGTGTCACAAATGTTACTCTTGTGATTATCAAAGTAGAATTGAATGTAATGATAATGTCAAAATCAGTAACCATTCCATTACCTATTTTTTCCCTGTTTTTTTGTTTTAATCCTTTGTTTTTCTGTTTTGTATTTTTATTTTTGAATTTCATTTATTATATTGTCTCTTATCCCTTCTTTATTTACTATACATACAGATTTAGTTATCACATAATGGGGATGGGGTGACAGTAGCTGTTTGATAACAAACCAGCATTCAACAAAGTATGAATGCACATCAGCTTATTAGTTTTAAGAATGGGCACTATAAATGAGACAACACCTAAATAAAGTTTCTTTATTTGTACAAGTAAGTAATCTATATTCAGTATCTTCTCAGTTTGCAGGTTTGTAAGCCACTAAAAAATACCTAACATGACACAGTGCAATTCATGGTAGGATGCAGTAAGATACCCTGCAGGATCATTTAACAATCCAAATATTTAGTAGAAATAGCTATACTGTGCAAAGATCTTCGATTGGGCACCTGCCAAATGTTACAATGTGCTGGAGACAAACTCCAAACCTTAAGTCCATTATATAAACCTTTTGATGGTGAATTTACAGAACGAAAGCTTTGCTATCTAATTTCAGCTTATGTAATGTGAAATTTGCTTTAATTTACTAGAGATAATGCTTTCTATATTGGAAGTGAGTGGTTGGCAGTTGTTCAATGTGCGCATTTTCATTAGTTTGAAAATAATCCTGAAATGATTAGCAAATATTTGGTTTCAGTAATATTTTAAAGTGAGTGTAATAATAGCAGAAGGCCATATGCAATTATTGTACTGAATGAAACTGGACAATTCTACAGCATTTAGTGTTATTTATTCTACAGTATGATATGACTTAAACTGAGATTTCAAAGGAGACAGTTCAAATATAGACTACCAGGTAGTGTACTCAGATGAAAAGCCAACTGGACAAGCAGTGGGTGTGCTGGAAGTGTGCCACTGCTTATGTTACAATAAATATACAGAAGTATAGACTGCAGGTGAACTACCACACATGTAAAATATCCCTCTCCTGCAAGGACCAATAATATACCCCCCAAAATAAAAAAGTAAAAAATTAAATGGGCATAGAAGTTATTACGTCATAGTACTTGTCAAAATGTTGTCTTTGAAGTTACATTTTGTATTAGTTTGTTCGCTTGTTCATTGCTGATTTAAGAGATATTTTATCTGTTTCGTATACAAATCCCATCTCTGTCCATATATCTTTGTGAAGGTTATATAGAAAATGACCCAGAAAGCCCTATTGATAGTAGATGGCACCAAAGATAAGAACAACGCAAAGCTATTCAAAAAATCAAAGACATCTGATTGAACTTGTGGCATTTCTGCCTTGACTTAACCAACCATAGATTGTAAAGTTTATTAAAATCCAGTGAAACTTTGTCTTACTACTAGATGCAGATTATGGAGAACATTTAGGTCATTTCACCAATACATACTAAGAATTGAATCATTTAAAGAGTATGTTGAATGTTAATAACTGCTCAGTTTGAAACATAAGTCTGATATTTTATACACCTTGTATTTGATTGTTAACCCTTTGTTATAATGTATTTGTATCCCAGCACTATATTTATGGAGAGATGAAAATATTAATTTAATTTAATTGTCAACCATCTTTCGTACTACAGCAACCAAAGGTTCCCACGTTATGGGATGTGACAGGGAGAGCAAAGAGTCACTCTGATTGGAATAACATTTTTATTTTTTTTTTGCATAATGGTTTGGACAACATATAGTATCATTATTTTCCCATTAAAAGTTTTATTTTGTGAGTGTCATAGCAGATCATTAATACTCAACTGAACATTTTACACTGTCACAATCTATTGGAGAGGAATACACAAATCAACCTGACATTTTGTGGCCTGACTGCAATTTGTCATCATTAATCTCTGTTCAGCCTTTATCTCACTGACTCATCAATAATTATAAATGAACAGTAATTGTAAGAAGACTGAATATTTTCTACACCTACAGCTAAGCATTACATAATTCACATAAGCCAATTAATTCATGGTTTGTGCAATGAATCACAGTGCATTTATCCAGGTGTGATAATGTTATCTTATCCTTTCATCTGCACTAGTTACTGTGCTTTGTCATTCCCATCATCTCCTGTTCAATAACCATTAGCATTTTCATCCATGGCCTTTTTATTTAAAGATCTAGGGGAGAAAAAAAACCTAACACTAATAAAAATAGAACTCAAAGGAAATGACAAATCTTGGTAACCTGGTTTGTTTTTCAAGGGTTATTGACCAAGGCAAAGGTTGCCTGTGATACTGTTTCATTTTATTGCTGATTTTAAAGTATAAAGTGCCCTTACTGCTTCTGGGGTGTTTTGTGAAAATTAGATTTTTATTTTAAATGCAGATCATATGACACCTTTAACATTATTTTTTTTCTGTGCGACATTAATGAAGTATGACAATTATGTTACAACAATATTATCACATTCTTTGTTATTTCTTGTTAAACCTACAGGCATTCATATTTCCTTTCATTTTTGCACTTCTGAATTCCTTTAGGAATGACTGAATTGAAATACATTTAAAGCAATGAAAAACAGGTTGAGTTATCTTTAGCCGTTATATAATACAATTACATGAGCAGTCCTAAAAGATGCACAAGTTCAAAAGCAATGACATCTGATGAATGTACCCAATAAAAGAGAACCTGTTATTTATACCAAAGGCTTATAAAATTCAGTTCTGTATATACTAGAAGGTCTAGCATTACTGTTTTGAGTAAATCATTATTGCCAAGTAATTCCAAATATATAAAGATCATTAATCAGCTTCTGGGCTTTGAGGTCAGTGCCATCTTATTGGACATAGGTATGAACAACACAATACATTGCCTTTTAAATGCATAAGAGAAAACAAAAACAGCCACGGCTCTATCCCATAAGGTATAGTCCCATTCAAAGTATAATTACTGGAGAGAGACAGATCAAAAATCCCAACTTCATTGAACAAAAGGAATTCTCTGGCACTTCAGTGATAAAATCAACTTTATTAACCATTTAAAATAAGCTCCAAACACATGGATAAAAAGACATACTAGCACTGATCATAGCATATATCTATGATTAAGCGCTAAGGAGTGAAATGCGTCAGTGTTAGTATGTCTTTTTATCCATGTGTTTGGAGCTTATTAATTGCATAACCTATATGTATATCAATGCTTTGATACAAAGATGCTTAGTGCATTTTCCCTTGTGTGAGTGTTGGGAGAGGGTTGACAATGTCTATCTTCGCTGTTGGTGCTCTGTAACTAAAGGCAATATTTTTCAATTTCACCAAATATCATTTCAGTTTGTTAGAAAAGGTTTAGTGAGGTTTAAGTTATTTATTACTTGCATGTCATAATTTTACTTTTAACAGAGATATGAAACATGGGGCCTCAAAGCTGTTGTTTAACTTAACCATCATTGTCAATTGGATGCCGTATAATACTAGTAGTTGAAGTTTACAATAGCTAAGGAGATTTTCTGGTTTACAAGTTACTGTAGAGAGTCTGCTTCAAGACCAGTTTTGGAGTTACATAACACATTGTATCCCTCCATCATCTGTACTGATGTACATTTCTAATGTCAGTTCCAGATGAAAACACATGTTTAGTTTTTTTTTTTTTCTTTGATCAAAAATCCTGTGTGATGATTGTGACATCAGTGCACAGTATTTCACTAAGCTGCTGTTTATTGCCTACTGTTATTTATTATATACTTCCTGAGGGTATGTTCTGTCTCTGTGAAAAAGTGGACTTGTAACCTCATTAGAATACAGGCATTTTACTGTGCTTTTTAAAAATGGCTTTATTTATAAGAATTTACTGAGCCTCTGAGAGATGCCAAGAGGCTGTTGAAAACGGATATATCTTTATGAAGCTGTAGTCACCTGGGAACTGAAATCTAAAGATCCTGTTTACCCAAGATACAGCTTTGCCATTAATTGTGAACGACCTGCATAAGTATAAACAGTTGTTGTTATAAAGAACCGCAAGATGAATTGACACTTTTGATATAGATTTTATAGACTTTTTGTGGTTTTAACATTTAGTGGAATAATAAGGAAGACAGTTAATATTGTGAATATTTTAGGAATGGCATTCAACTTTACCAAATATTTTTATTTGATAAGAAAGTTAACGTTTGTGGCATTCCGGCATTTCTGAAGGAATGTGCTTAATTTATGTAATTATACTAGGGTTCCCTATTACAAACTCTTTGGGTGCTTATACAATAAGATAACTGCCCAGCTGACATGTCACAGGTGGCTTCATCTCCAGCTGCAAAAAGCTCCATAAAGTCATAAACAATATTCTCTTAAGAGCTTGTTCTAGCAAGAACATTTGGAAATATGTCTATGTATGAAGCCCCAGTAGCATTCTGCAAGCAGAACTGGATTTTAAAGGCTCTAAATCCACAAACCTACTTGATATGTAATGTTATTTGTTACAAATATTGTTGTTTTTAGTATTGTAATACAACAGCTTGTAAAGGTCAGCTAGCACAG
>WMED01001184.1:0-20979 GCA_019650415.1 Pipa parva
GGTGAACACCTGATTTGCTTTCTGCACAAAAAATGCATTCAAAGAATTTCATGATTGCAACATTTCAAATTATTCTAATTCGTTGACCAGCACTTGTATTTAAGAGAAGAGTAAGTATGAAGTATCATAAAAAATATGATTTTTATTGCAGAAGAAGATGCTTACAGAGATGACAGTAATGATTAGTGTGGTTCAGAATTCATGTAGAGCTCATGAAAATAACAATAAAAAACATCTCCTTCTCTTACCGCTGTGTTTCTTCTACCCGCAGAACAGATTGCATTGATTCAAATGGATTTTTAGCAAACTGGTTCAAAATCTGTTATCTGAATAAAACAACTTCTTATTTACTTGATTTTATCTTGATCTTTATTTATCTTTTCATATTAGCTTATCAATCATATGGATAGTCATCTCCTTTATTAACTAGAAATTTGATACATGTGTCAAAAGTAATGGGGAAAGTTTATTTGGGATCTTGTAGATCTAAAACAAAACAAGTACAATTTAAAGAAGAACTAAAGCTAAAAAAAGACATATTATAAACTTACCTTATATTAAGTTGAACCATTGCAGTCACAGCTTCATCTTTACTGTAATTTGTCTTCACCAAGGCAGACTTCACAGCGCTTAGCCTGACACAGGAGCTGGTGCGAAGCTCTGCTGGTGTATGGAAAAGGGTTTCAACATCATCATGCTCATTGTGGGGAGCGTTCTCATTGGCCCTGCAATGAACATGACGACTTTGAAACCCATTTGTACTGCTGATTCGATAAGTGGGCAGAGCTTAGCACTGGTTCCTGTGTCAGTCGAAGCACTGTGAAGTCTGCCTTGGTGAAGACAAATTACCATCCAGATGAAGCTGTGATGCAACAGTTGAACTTAATATAAGGTACGTTTTTAATATGCCTTTTTTTAGCTTTATTTCTCCTTTAAGGTTGGTCACAAACTGGCAATATAAAGAAGAAGAAGACAATGGCCTTCAGAGTCTCTAACAAACCGGACTTCAGCAGTAACTGAACAATCAAGCACTGTCCTGCGTAAAAATAATAGGAAGTGACAGCCTTATATAGTCCTAGTGTTTAGGCTGCACCTGTCCAGATAGACTGCAGCTATGCAGACAATTATTTTAAGAATAGTGTTATCCAGAATATGGCTTCAGGCCACAGCACAGAACCATAACAGCTGCACTGAAAGAAACATTCCCCAGGTGCACATCCAGACAGAGAGGAATGACAAGGTGTGATAAAATGATACAGTGGGTGCTAGATTATGAATGAAATAAGAGAACTAATCTTGAAGTCATTGTGAAATAGTGTGATCTCACACCACTAATTTCAAAATCTCAAATTCACTTTGTATTCAGGATCTGCAAATAAAAAAATATCTTGGTCATACTATGACATAGAGCTGAATTCACTATAGTCTGAAGTGAGGTGCGGAGTGTTTGCTTCACTTCGAACTAACTGATCTGCGCTTGCTGATGTCCTGCACACGGACATCAGCGAGCACAGATCAGTCAGTCCAAAGTGAGGCGAACACTCCACACCTCACTTCGGACTATAGTGAATTCCCCCCATAGGGTTATCAGCTTTTGTGTGAATAAAGAATGTATTACTTTTGCTAAAAGGAATAGAAAATGACTAATGTTACATACCACTGATTTTAGTTACAGCTTCAGTTATGTAATCTAGTTTAAACAAGTCAAAATCAATCTGAATGGTTAACAACGACTGTCCAGTGTACTGAACTACACTCTGCAGATGTCAGGTGTGTATTGCCAGAAGCAATAATACAGGACTTACATATTCTTAGCAAACAGACTGTACTGCAAACAGATTTGTATATAGAAGGGAAGAAGTAAATGACTATTTTTTTAACCAAAACATTATATTATTTAATGTGTTAATATGTTTAATGTTGAATTATATAGGTGATTGAGATTTAAGATTCTAGTGACATCATTAGCAAGTATATCCTATTTGGATTAGCATGGTCATTCTTTATAAACAGTGGTTAATTTTATTTATTTTACTAGCTGCACACAAACTTTATCTACTGCATAAATATACACTCACCCTAAACTAATTGCTTTCCATTGACCTTAGATAATACATGTTAATGACTACTCCTTACAGAAAAAGGAAGCAAATTTGTTTTCAAAATAAAGAAAAAAAATAAGACAATTTAAACATGTCAAAACACTCCTTAACCAAACACTAAGGGGGGGGGAATTTATAAAAAGTGAAAAAACTTTTCCCTGCTTGATTAATATTAGTGATATTGTTTTTTTTTTCATCCTGAGCATGCGCTTTATGTTAAGTTTGGGAAACTAAGCCAGCGGGGCATGTAATATGACAATGTACACATCATATATAGGCCATACACAAGCTAGAGGCAGCCAACAGTATTCATCACACGATCCTGGGGAGATCGTGACACACTTAGTGTACTCCTGCTAGATTGATCAGGTAAGTTTACTTTACAGCAGCAGTTCTCCTTTAACATCAGCCCTCCAGCTAAGCCAAGGCCTCTAGTTGACCATTCTCTGTACTGGCTTTGTATCTTTCTGTGGTTGGGGTGGGTTCCTGTTGTTATGATGCTGGATTAAAGTAGAAAAAGAATTTGGTAGACCTATGTAATACTGGTGTGTGTGCATAGCTCCAAATTAATGTACCTTATATAAAATAGCATATGAGAAATTGGTGTTTATGAACTTATTGGCTCTGATACACATCTCTTTATATTGCTCCATAAGCAATGTAGCAAACAAGGCAAGAAGCAGACCTGGAGCAGCCATTCCATCCTGTGGGCCATCTCCACCATTATTTGCTGCTTTTGTAGGTAAACATTAAGGGGTACCTGGGGCTTAGACATTTTAATGGTTCCAAAGAAAAAAGGACACCAGATAACCCGGCTGCTCCTCACAGAGGGCCCCAAATCCTTCCATGTGGATGTCTGTAAATGCAGATAATGTCCAGCATTCTGCCCTGATATTTAAAACTGCATGATCTAATCTTCACTTTGTTAAAAAGTGGAAATGCAGTATGCCCACGTTTCTCTTTTTATATAACATGTTTTTTGTAAAACAGAAGCCGACATAAGGATCACTGAATCCTATAAGTTTGTTCTCCATGATTTTCTTTTCTTTGTTAAAATTGTGACATTTTGTGTCTTTTGAAATCTCTGATTATTGATTGTTTTGCATGTCACAAAACATGACTTTATCTTTGACAAGTTTAGACATTGTTGTATAAAAATAGACAATTTTTCAGTGGCAAATTCTGTATTTTCCAGTGAATGTACATATACTTTGATCTCACACAGTTTGATCCTTGTTTCCATGTGTTGTCAATTAAATTGCTGTCTATTCATTGCAAATGATTGCATCTTGGAGTCTGTACAATATGAATTAACTGAGAACTTTAACCTCCAGACAACGGATGCTGCCATGGATGTAAAATGTTGCCCAGCTTTGTCAACTTGTGTCTGTATTAGTTACTATAGATTTGTATCATCTGTAAAAAATCATGTCATATCCATTTGTTATATGTAGGAGATGCATGGTGGATGATAACAGTGCATATTAATTGGAACTGACATTTTGCTATTTATTAATCAGCAGAACATGCTGTATTGGTGAAGAAACAAAACGCTTCAGTGAAATCCATCTCCATCACATTAAACTGCAATTTTAACAATTCTGTTATTTTCATTTAAATTCCCATGCTTGAGGGCCAAATATGGGGCAAATGTGTAGAAGAAAACAGAGTTTCATTGAATACTTGACACATTCACTGAATAATTTATCTGACTTTTCAACCCAACAACACAAGTTATTCTTATGTGCCCGCTAAGTTAATGCCCCGGGCTGGATCGCCTTATAAGAATAGCTTTTATTCCCATCCTCTCAACATCTAACAAAATATGGAAAGAAATTATTAAAAAGCTTGCTTCTTTAATTGCAGTAGAAAAATGGGAGATTAAAAAAAAATCAACAAATTGTAATAAAAAAATGAGTTTATTCTGAGTTTATAAAATCTACTAGGGTATAAAATAAAATATTTTCTTTATTGTAGGGAGATACATAAGAATTCATTTAGAAGAAATTAGTTTGCCCAAGTTTCAGCTCCTGTTTGATAAAGGATGAAATTATTATTATGTCACTTTATGGCTTCTAAATACATCCGATTCACCTAGTAAAAAGGTAGAATAATTTCTGGCTGGGATAAAAAACAAAACAAACTTGTGGCATCTATTCTA
This sequence comes from Pipa parva, assembly GCA_019650415.1. NCBI lineage: Eukaryota > Metazoa > Chordata > Amphibia > Anura > Pipidae > Pipa > Pipa parva. Next base: position 4,264 of record WMED01001184.1, read on the forward strand.
TTAGAACCTAAAATTATATGGGGACTGGAGGCACCTCCCATTTGCAAATTTATTTAGCAAACAGATTTTCAGGACCCAGAACACATCTTAGGCCTTAGCTATTTCAGAAGCACAGGTCTTTCCAAAATTTAAACAGCCATTAGAACTTGGGAATGACAAACAGCTAACTGATACTTTGCACCAAAGCATCTTTAGCAACAAGTAATTTGCAACCAGGTATCAAACCCAGAAATTTGAAACACTGATTTAAACAACTCTAACCAAACTCAGTGACTTTACACCAGTTTCTTATTTTGGACTTACGAATTATCAGGGGAGTTCATCAACAATAGGTCTAGTAACCCATAGCAACTAATCAGCTGTTATAATTCACTGATACAGAAAAACTATACTTCTGAAAGCAAACTGCTGATTGGCTGCAATGGTTTATTAGACCTCTATAAAATATTGCGCCTTTGATAAATTCCTCTGTATGTAATTTTTTTAAAGACTGGGTAAGAATAATCTACTTGTGTCTGTCAGATTTGTCATTTATATAGCATTTATATTTGGGTGGGCAGGAAAATATAATACCACAAGCCAAATAATATCTCAGATGATCAAGCTAAGCTTGTTTGGATATTTGAACTAGTCTTCCCAAAACCTGAAAGATGCAGTTTGTTCCTCTTATGTCAAAAAAATTAAAAATGTTCTCTCATTTTGCACTAGCCATATTGATGATAGGCATAGGGACTTATTCATAAAAGCCCAGATATGTCTGTCAACAAAGTGAATTTGTGTAATTTTGGGTTTCTCCTTAATCACTAAATAGAGGATTCCCAAAGCAAGTATTGCGGTGTATTTCAGTTGGACAGCAGTAGGTTACGGAGTCATGCATAGTGATGCGTATCCCACCAGTGAAGAGTGGTGATGTCATCCTCACAATATCCCACTAACTGTATTAATTAAATAATACATATTTTTCTATGTCACCCTGTCTCTACTTCATGTTGTTTCTTGGTCGCAATTTAAGGACATGTCCTGGAAAAGTAAAATTGTAAAATTTGGAGTAGTATGCATATTTGAGTTCGCTACTTTGACAGACTCCAACGATTGATGCATAGGTAAATTACTTTTGCACAAGCATAGAAAATAATGCAAAGATCTCTGTAAGTCCTCGACTGTTGTAAGCATCCATATCAGTCATAGATTCACCACATCTCAGAGTTTTGAATATGTAGAGATAGGGAAGTGGGGAATTCATTTAAATTCAGACCTTTACACAACTGTTTGGGATTTCATGAATAAGACATAATTTCAGTTGAGTAATATAAAGGCTGTTGGGAAAGGAGCAAATATTCCGGATATGTTTCACCAAACAATGATCCTCTTTGTATAAACAAATACTAAACAAATGCACCAATAGAATATAAAGGTGAAAGCACTGCATATACAAATTTATTATATTTAGGCTGTTTTCAGTAATAGTAAATTGTACAATGAATGTAACAGTCCTTTGTCTGTTTACATAACATGCAGTCATATGTGTGTCTTTAAGTATATGTTATCTTGTTTAGCCTGTATATAATATAAGACAATAATAGTACTGCATAATTAAAAAAAAGTAATGATTTACTGGGTTTTCAGCAATAATGTGTGGAATCTCACCAACATCTAATGTCCTTGATAACTAGAACAAGCCTGCATCTGGATCAAATAAATCAATGCACTTTTATGTTTCTAACATTATTCCTCATTTTTGCATGGGCAGGATTATAGGTCACATAAAAATCTCAGATGATTATATGAAATTATAACCATGAATCTTTCCAAAACCTTTTTAATTAACAAAAAAATGGGAACAGCAAATGCATGCTTGCTATTCATTACATAGCCTGTCTATTTCTCTCTTCTAGGATCTGTAAAACTGTTGTATCCTTGATGAACACTCTTCCAATGTTATTTATATAATTAAGTAATTCTAAAACAGATGTTTGAACTAATGTTTGTTGCTACTTAACCACAACTGGCTACACAAGTGTTTCTGTTTTAGAGCACTGGACACTTTTTGGCACTTGAAACATACTTAAGTATTCTATGGATGCAGATGATGTTTTAGTGGATTTGCATGATTTATTCATTAGGGGTTAGGGAATAACAGATTTTCCCTTGTTAGTAAACAACTATTGCTGCATTCAAATATCATCTTCAACAAACATGTCCTTATGTCAGACTCTAGAGCAGCAATGTAGTAGTATGTCCTAGTTTTAGTCTTATGGTGACTTATGGAACGTAGTGAGTAAACTTTCTGGGTCCAAACAAGATAAAAGTAAGCACATTTTTTTACATTTTAATTTTAAATATTACTAAATGTTGGATAACATGTTTTCACCATCACTGGCTTAACGTCAGGACTTAAACACAGTCTATGGGCGAAATTTATTAACGGAAAAGCGTTTGCCCGATAGTAAATTTCGATCGCACGATCGGACTTGCGATCGCGCGATAATAAATCGATCGCATTTACGATCGCGCGATGGTAAATCAATCGGGTTTCTGATCGCGCGGTGGTAAATCGATCGGGTTTGCCATCGCGCGATGGTAAATCATGCAGATTTACCATCGGGCGATGGTAAATACTGAGCGTGCAGTAAATACCGCGTTTAATAAATTTCACCCTAGGTAAACAAATTAAAGAGAAACTAAAGCTTCTAACAATAATTATATAAACTGATACTAATACTATACTATACAATACTAACCAAAGGAAAATACTCTCCCTTTTTTTTAAATATATTGCAAAGTTTTCCTCTGGTTAACTCTTTCTCCTTGTACATCACCAATAATACCCATAGGACTGGTAAATCAATGTAAAAAAATTGTTTGTGAGTTTATTTAATAATCCCAAATGATATATGGACATTCTTGGAAGAGAAGAGGTTTAATCCTTAGCTATGGAAAGATTTTGTTTTGTTATGGTAAGGCCTGTAAAGCTGTGGAATGTTCTCCCTATTGTATGTATATATGTGTGTATGTATAATTTTATTTATAAAGCGCCACAAACATACGCAGCGCTGTACAGTTCAGAATAAAAATAAAAAGAGACATGGGAAATTGCATTAAACAATACAGTATAAGTTCACAAGGATACATCACTTTAAGGTAACTTGGCTCTTTCCTGAATTACCCCCTAAGTGCTATGTTGAGGTTGACAGAAGTATGCTTGTCCTGAAAGATACAATTGATTGTTTCAGGATAGTATTGGTTATATACCTGGGAAGCTACTAGTGGTGATTGTCTTTTATTGTAAAAAAAAAATGTTTTCTTTGGGGGCAAATTGGCAGAAACCTTGGAGTGCCTCATTTCTTTCTGGTTCAAAAACCATAAAGTAAGAAAGGTTTACTAAAGGGATTGAATATGAAGCATCTGTGACTTTTTCCAACCCCTAGTTATACTGATACTCTGTTACTGTATTCATGGCTCTGGTAGACAGCAATATTCAGGAACAGATATAATCTGATAAACAGGTTATAGTTAAACAGGAAGAGAAGGCAAACAACACAGTTTAGCTGTAATGTGTAACCTTGGATCCACGTGTCCAGCCAGACACATCAATGAACTGGAAAAACAAAAAAGAGTAGAAGATTGTTATAGCAAATAAAGTAGCAAAGCTACAATTTATTGAAATGCATTACAGGTTTTGGGTGACAAACCCTTTCACAAATGTAGGCCATAGTTATATACATCAGCAAAGTGATTCAGTCCTTAGAATAGGCAAAAGGCAATTAACAAACAAAGCCTGTTTTTTTTAATCCATCCCTGCAAAGGTAAAGTAAGCTTAAATGAGTCATAAGCTGAATACAGAGCACAACCTTCATTTACATCAAACTGAGTTGTAGCCTGTAACATAAGTAACATCAAAATCCTCTAAATCCATATTAGATTCCACATATAAACTACTATGCAAAGCACTTAAGGCATGTGAAACTGTGAGAGACAATATCTTCCATAATAATGAGATGGAAGTAAACTGGAGAACTCACAAGAGTCTGTTCCACTTTATTCAGTCTGTGCAATTAAAAGAATAGAGTGTTACTGAGATTAAGATCTTAAAAACAGTGTCTTTGGAGTTGACAGCCCCTCTCAGAAAGGTAAGAACAATTAGATGCCTCGCTGATATTACTATTGGATGCACTTTCTGTTAATGACTCATGTTTCTGGTTTCTTATATAAAACTTCTGCTTTGGAGACAACGGCTGGTGAAGAATAATCATCTTATGTCACAGTACTTTATATTCCTTTGTCATGGTGTAAAAAATGAACAATTTGAAGATTAAATAACATGCACAAACTGCCAAAACCTCATTTCTTTTTTGTTTGGGCTTTTGTCATTAAATTTGATTAATTAATTATGAAATTGATTATCACATGTTTTTTATCTTTGTTTATGCATGCTACAAGATATACTGTATATATATATATATATATATATATATATATATATATATATATATATATATATATATATATATATATATATACTGCATTAACTAGGTTTTTACTAGCATAAAATAAACATACATAACAAGGACTATATCAATTTAAGGCTTCCTAAGGCATGTTTAGGCCTAGCTCGTATATTATGACTATGGTGTAGCAGGCTTAATAACATTTTATTCCTGACAATTAGCAGGATACATTGACCTACAAAAAGAAAAAGTAAAAAGCAAACTAACATTTATATTCCTCTAATTTTTTGGTTAAAGCCTTAGATTTTTTATTAGAGGTCATTTGCTTCTCACAAAATAAAAGTATTATGCAAGTAAGATCATTAAAACTATATGATAATGACTATAATGACACATTTAACATACATCGGTATAATGCTGTCATTTGTGTTTCTGTCAACACAAAAGAAAAATTATGTGTATAAAATCATTTCTAGATCTGTTTTCCACAACATGAGCTGTAACTAAATATCAAATGATCTGCCCTGACTTGACATCTTTCCAAGAGAGGTCATGTCATTCTTTGTAAGAATATATGTCAATGTGAGGGAGGAGTGCCTTTAATGAATCCCTCTGCTTGGAGGGTGTAAAAGTTTTTGTCAGTCCAGTTTGCAGTATCAAGAGGAAGGAAATCTATTTGGCAATATTTTTGGACCAAAACTAAAAAAAAAACTGAAAAAGAATGATGAGTTTGGAATATACATAACTATGTGCTTGTCCATACCTAAAGTGGTAGTTAAAGTAGTAATTACTTCATTGGAACTTTCCTATGAGATTTTTTATTGAGCTGCGCTTTATTCACCATAAAACATCTGTTTATTTCAGCATAATACTGTATAACAAAAAAACCCTGTATATTTCTGTCATTTTTGTAGAGCAGTAGAACCAGGTCAAATTATGTTGTAAGAAAAGTAATGTATAAAAAAGTAACCTTTTGTTACATTTTTATTTTACTGATTCGACTATTTTTTTCATTTTGTCACTTGTTTTAGGAGACTCTGCAGGTTGTTATTTTAGAGAAAACACTTAGGGAGTCATGGGTAATTTTACCCCCTGAGCTAACCCTTTAGTTGCCATGTGAAAGTGTTTGCTTTTAAGGGGCAGACTAAATCCACATAATGATCAAGTTTCATACAATATACTGTATGTACATGAACACTGAAGTTAACTTTGATTGTTGTAGCTCTTAATTACAATATAAAATTATTTATATTCATAATATAGTTACATATTTTTATTGTAATCATTTTACCCCTGTAAAGACAGGCCACTTTGACCCTGCAGAGCCTGTTTATGCACATCTGATTGGATGTTGCATTGTGTTTATCCAATAAGCACCAGGTGCACTGAACAGCACATTTAATGATAAACTGTAAAGTGTAAAATGGAAGTGTTACAATAATGCCTTATTAATGATTTCTAAAATGTATGCAATATTAATAAACTATTTCAGTTACAAATAAGGATAACACGGCATAACCAATAATATTATGCATATTAATTCAGAGGAAAAAGTCCCTTTAATATGCATTCTACAAAGTCTGTTTTGCTGTGTCATTGTACTGTTAGGGTTAGAATGGGATGCTCGTGTGTGCCCCAGGTGTTACATGTCTTCTGCTGGCTAGGCCCCAGCTTCTATTTCCCTGGGTTAAATAATTCAAACCACAATGGATTAAGTGGGAACAATAAGTGAAGGTCCAAGTAAGGCAGTTCAGTACATTGAGCCTCCTGTGAAATTGCTGTGAACCATTTCACTGTTATGGTAACATATGCTGAAGGTATTTGACACTGCTTGATGTGCATTCATTTCAATACTGGAGATGAAGTAGCTTACTAAAATAAAAAGCAAAGGTTGCATAAATGTCTCTAGTCAAGACCTTAGCCATCATAACCTATTTATATTAAGCTAGCTTTTAGTTTTTTCAAAATTCAGCCCAATTATCTACAAGTGCCATGAGAAGAGGAGGTTAATAGTAGCTATTCCAACTATGTTATATGATGGTGGCTTACAATCTACTCACTCATCCTAGCTCACATGCTTGGGAGAGAAGCACATGGCAAGGTAGAACACAAAGGTGACAAAACACCAGCTAGCAGAAAGGCCCAGAAATATTACAATCCACTAAATGGATAATGGTCACTTTATCCAGATACATGTATAATTGGCACTGCATCTGGGCATATTTAATGGGTACTGGACCCTGAATGTGTGTTTAGGTACATAATGGACACATATATAGACTTGTTATGAGCTATTGATAATGTGACCTGCAATAGTATGATGGGCATTCTGCTTTGTATCTGGGCACTGTGAGAGCAGTGGAAAACATTTGGTAGATTGTAATTGGACCATGGCAATACCTGTGACATTTAAACATGATGGGCTATAAATAAACAGTGAAAAACAGTGTGTTATAACATTAAGACTATTTTTTAGAGAATTAAATTCAAAAGTGAGGAGAGTGGATGGGAATATATAACTATTTAAAGCAACTTGGGGCCAAAATATATTTATCACTGACTCATTTTGGTATGTACTGGGTTAACAATGGAAAACTGCTATTTGGGTTTACATGACAGTTATTTCTATGCAGTTCTTGTGAAAAACTATCCACACCCATTAACATGAATGAACAATCTGACCAAGATACTATGTAAATGGGCCATTCTGTAGCTTTCTCCTGGATCTCTGTACTTTTGATATTCTTATTCTAAGTGCAGACACTTTATCACAGAGGCTTTAGTTACATATTTACGTCAGGGGTGGACTAACCTTTTGATTCCAGTGCATTTGTCTAGGGACTCTTCCCAATGAAAATTCAACCAAACAAGGGGAGGTCAGTCTTAGAATAATCACAAAAGCTAATAGTTACAGTACGTACCATCATAAATGGAATTTTTTACCATTGGTTGATGTCCTTTTCCTTTATTTTATCATAAACCTATAAAGCCTCTCTGTCAGGCGTATGGCTCACCTGCGGTGGTCACATCACACAGTTATGTACCAGTTGCGTAATTTCGCCAATGTTCCATCAAGGTCATGTAATTCCACTAAGGTTCCAAGTGGTCGCTTAATTCTGATGCAATTACGTTGCAGTAGCATAATGCGTGACGTCAGTTCACGACCATGTTCCCGCCAATTCCCTTTATAAGGTGGCCAGTCTAGTTTATCCACGCCCAATTATAGAACCACTTTTTTTAGTTCTGGGTGTGATCCTATTCCTTGTTTCAGTTGTTCCTGTTCGGACCTTGGCCTGTTTGCTCAACTACTCTTTTGCCTTCCGCCTGCCCTGACCTTTGCTTTGATTAAAGACTATTCTGCTTACCGCCTGCCTCAACCTCTCTGCACCATACCTGCATTCTGCCTCTCGTTACCTTATCCACTGGTGGACAGCTACCCTAGGGGGCACGACCTGGGAGCCCTCTGCAGCTAATCTCACACCCCCTTGAGGGGATCAATAGTGAAGACCAGGGGGTTACTTAGACTCCGCAACCTAGGGACAGCTTGTGGACCCAAGCTGCAACCTCCTACTAAGCCCAATATTTTGCAGACAGCACCTTACACTGTCATACTTACAACTACAAATTGCTGCCTGTCTAATGCTTTGAAAGTGAGACGCTCGCCTGGGGAAAATACTAAAATGATCTCTGGGTCTGTGCATTGCTGACAGCTGTTACCTATTTACTTGTCAGCAGAAATGGTGCCTTGCTGCCCTATAGCACTATTACAATGATTCTGACACATATGTCCAGCAATTGACGTAGCACTAAAAACTCTATGCATTAAAGTAAAGTCCTGTAGACCAACACTGTTTTATTTTCATTAAGAGCCCAGCGCTACAGCTATGACAGGGCACAGAAAACATACTTGGAATAGGAGAAGCTGTATAGTGACTAACAGTGAATGGATGAGTGCCAATGAGTGAACATGTGGACATTCAGTTTTAAAGTGGATAAGTGTGAGGGTGTGAGTGGTTGATTGTGGATTATTATGCAAATGGAAGACAGTTTTTGTAAATAATATACTAGGCACAACAATATAGTAATATGCAAGTACTTAAAGAAGGTTGCCATTACTCAAGAATTAAGTAAATTGTCCATAATGCACTATTTCATAAAAATATATGAATAACAACAGGGAAACACTCTGCTTAAGTGGAATAGACACGCAGTTTATTGAATCATTTTATATGACATATGAAAAACAGGTCAACATGAAAATAATATATACTAATAGGCAAAGGACTAGCAATATCCCACCCATTCACATGATCAATTAAGTATAACCAATTACAATTCAGTAATAAGATAAATACATTAGTAAAATTTAGTTGACATAAAGGATGTCAGATTGTGAATAATATATGTGTTCTTTCAATTATAACACACTTGAGAATATCTTATAATAGTCCAATAAGTAATTATAAATCGTTTTGAAATTTCATTCTTTGTATATTAAAGTCCAGACTCAAGTGGATTCCTAAATTTAGTGAAGATATGCAACACAGATATACAGACATATTAAAATACATATTCACATTGCAGACATGTACCAGTCTATTGCAAGTAGCAACTACTGTAGCTTCTTTTAAAAAGATGTTTTTGCACTGGAGTGGTTGCAGATGAGTATGTGACTAAATGTGTGTTTTTAATAATTCTCTACATTAGCCAAATGAACTGTCACTTTATGCTACTGAACTTGTTACCCTCCTATCTGTTATGAAAGTCTTCCTCCTATTTAGATTCTAATCTCTATGGGACTGGGACCTCCATCCTATTGTTTGAGTCATGGCCTGGCATTTAGAGTGATATATCTTCTTGATTATATGTTTGTAATTTACTTCACTTGTTCTTTGTTACATACTTTCCTTTGTCTGTATTATACTGTAAATGTATTGCTGGATTGTATTTAACCTAGTGGCACTTTATAAATAAAAATATACATATATATAGACATATATGACAATTTAAATATTTGTGAGTATAAAAGTTTAAATGAAAGAACATGTGCAAGCATGATCATAGGAATAAGGGAATATGCCTATAGGAGTAAGAGATTTATTAACTTAAGTTTGAAAACTATACATTATACTGTTATAAAGAGTAAATGAGAATGTATGCTCTCTATAGAGTCTTAGCAGTACAGTGGCAAACTATTTTAAGTCTACTCCATCATAGGCTATAAAGTACAAATAAAAACATATAAAAAACCACATAAATGCCACATTCATCCAAAAATAAATCAAACCAACAAAATGGCATCCTTCCAAACCAATGTATGCACAAAAATGAATCCAGAGGTTAGCGAGTTTGCAGTCAGAGTGTGGATGAGGACACATTTTCCAGTTTAATATGAAAGGTAAGTAAAACTACAACTATAAACGAGAGATCTAGTGCTCTTTAATGTTGGATTAGATTCAGATATTGACTATTCTCATTCAGGTAAATTACTTCATATTTATGCATTAGCAGCATAATATGAGCTGTGAATTGCAACTAATGAATGACAATTTGTTGCAAAACTGTATGTGTCTGTTTAGAGTCACTCTAAGGAATAATTTTGTCATAATCAAAGCTAAAAGGTCTCCAGCAAATGGTTAAAATGTTGTTCCATTAAATGTAATGAACTATAAAACTAATAAAAGGGTTGTTTGTGATGGGACAGGGTACAGACTACCCCTGGGAAAGCCTTTTCAGAGTAGGAAGATGGTGAGCCTGGCATAGTGGAGATTACAGAATATACTGTATAATGTATAGAAAAACTCATGTACTTACATTAAGCTGTGGAAACATCTAAATCAGTCTGTGCCTGAACACCTTTCTTCATTTATTGCCATATACACCCTGGTAGGCATTATGTTTGTCTATTACTTCCAAACATTTCTGGGATGTGATATTTATAAAATTCAGCCATGGAAACACTAAGGCCCTTATTCACCAATGTGCGAAGTGAGCCGCGTAGTGTTCGGCTCACTTCGCACATTGGTGAATAAGGGACAAATTCTTCAAGAAGTTGACTTTCATGTCTGACAAAACACATTGGGGATATTTATAAAAGTCAAATAAAAATTCAATATTCATTCAATATCGCTAGTGAATTAGCACTGAACAGCCCTAAAATATCGATATGACTGATATCGATATTAAGAAAGCCCCTTTAGACCTTTTCAATAAGAAAATAGAATGGTGAAAGCCATTATTCCCTATGGAAATAGTCCTGCAACTTTTCCTAACTCAGATAATTTTACCCGTCAATAAGGATCGTCGATATTGAAGGAAAATGGACGCCATCGAAAATAGTGCAAAGTGTGGTGGTATTAAGGCATCAGCATTTATCAATTTTGATCTTTTTCAATATCGGTAAATTTTATTTATAAATTGGTTGAATTGAAAAGTACAGCAAATAAAAAATAATGGTGTAATGGTGATATTGCGGCAAATATTGGTGAAACAGATCAAACAGTCAGTTGTACTACATGATTGACTACGGGTCTCAGGGGGTAATTCAGCAAGGTGCGAACTCCCCTTGCGATGCATCGATTCACTTCGAAGAAAAACGGTTACGCGCTGGCTTCTCTCCTACAGGAGCACATCAGTGCAAGCTTTAAAGGTATTTCAGTCTCCTTGCGACCACTCGAGTCACCTCACGAGACTGGAATACCTTTAAAGCTTGCGCTGATGTGCGCGTGTAGGAGAGAAGCCAGCGCATAACCATTTTTCTTCGAAGTGAATCGAAGCATCGCAAGGGGAGTTCGCACCTTGTTGAATTACCCTCTCAGTGTTTGAAAGTATGCCTTCCTTTGCCATATATGGTTTATGGTGCAGAGATATAGAGGGTTGACTAAAGCTTCTTGTAAAGTGCATAGTTACACAGGTTACTATTGTTTATTTTTTGGGTTTTTTTAAATTACTTGATTTGGTGTTGCTTTATGCATTGAGTTTAATTTGTTTCATCATTTTATTGCCAATAGTCACTGAACTACAGCAACCAATCTATAATTTAATTCAAGGCTTGACTTTATTTATATCTATTTGATATTATTTATCTTTTCTGTGCAAGTCCTGTACTATTGTTTTTCCACTGAATACATTTTATTCAGGGGCTGGTTGCTGGTTAATGGACACCAGAAAACATTTTAAAAGTAAACAAGAAACAAGTTTTGAGCAAAAAGGCTAAATAATTGAAAACTTCATCAGAGAGTATCTGAATTTATTCTGCAGCAGGACAGTGACCCCAAACATACAGCCAATGTCAATAAGAACTTTTCTCAGTGTAAAGAAGAACATGGAGTCCTAGAAGTGATGACATGACCCCCACAGAGCCTGTTAAAGAGATAGAAGTATTAGAGCAAGCCTACATCAAGGTACATGAAGGTTTGTGGCTAGTCCTCCTAGATATTTAGAACAACCTCTCTGGAAAGTCTCTTTGTTCAATTGTATCTAGAAGAACTGATGCTGTTTTGAAGGCAAAGGGTGGTCAGACTAAATATTTATTTGATTTTTGTTTCTCCTTTGTTCACTCACTTTGCATTTTGTTAATTGAGAAAAAAATGAAAGCATTCTTACTTTGCACCACTCCTGTCTAAAATATTCGCTCAGTGGTTTATATATTAAAATGTGATTCACTTCTCCAAATAAATTTGTGTAACCAATACCAATCCTTTACAATTTAGTCATTGATGTAATTTAGTGATTGATGTGGTGCATTGCTGCAAATTGTTTAGTTGGTTAATTAATATGCATTGATGCTGCCCTGACATGCCACCATGCCTCAAGCAAGGCAAAGGACTAGAGAAGAGTCACGTGAGGCAAGTGAGATCAGATATTTAACAATCTGAAATGGTCAGTGAGATTAACCATTTTTAGATTTATTATGCTTGGGCATCTGATAGACACAGGTTATAATTATATTTTGCAAAACAAAGAGATTGTATAACCATAATCATTAATAACTACCCACTCACCACCCCTAGCCTCCTCTCCTCCTCCAGATTTTACCCAATAAAGATTTACCTGGGCTTGCTATTAGGTGCCCCAAATTTCTACCACAATATAACACTTTGATATTGTCCACAGGCATCTTTGATTCCATTTTAATTTAAGATTGTTTTATTTGAGAATCTTGTTGGGATTCCAACACACTCTTTTTCATAGTTGTCCTAAAACTTTCATACAGGCATCTGTTTTTTTTTAACAATTTATTTCATTGCCCTTTGAAGGAGACACATCTGGAACACCAATTTATTGTTTGCAGAAAAAGTGGCTTTCTACAGATTTTGTGGTTTAAATAGAGAATTAACATGATCACATCATGATGTGTGGTCTGACATGAGTGGTTACAGGAATCTAAAAGATACAAATGGTAAGGGTCATCCATGCCTCCATATTTCTGTATCAACTCCAAGGGGTGAAATGTAATAATCTCAGCCTTTTTGAGATTATCCCACGAGATCTCGGCTATTTCATTGGTAAAAATCGAGCAATATTTTTTGATAGAAACTTTTTGATTGAGTTTTTTTATTGGATTTTTTTAATGAAAAACTACTAATGTAAAGCTTCCTGTCCATCCAAAAATCCAATTGAAAAACTTGATTGAAAAGATTCTATCGGTAAAAATTGATAAAAAAATATCGATCAATTTTTTACCAATCAAACAACCGAGATCTCACTGGATAAACTCGAAAAGACTGAGAGCGAGTTAATTAAATTTCTCCCTTAAGTCTGGAATCTAGTGAAAACACAAACATTTATATATGACATTTTCAAACATGGCAATAGATTTTGCCTACACTGAGACACCGGTGGAGACACCATTATAAATGATTGTGTGCTTTAACTTTTATGAAACATTAGACAATGGAATTAAAAGGCAAAATAACTATGTTTAACCATGTGTGTTGATGATTTGGTGTTACAATAACATCAAAGACACAGACTTTACTTAACATGTATCCTCGTGTAATCCATCCAATTTACAAACATAATCCAAAAACAAAACAAAAAAATAAAACCAATAAAAAATAATATGCTACACCTATAAAGAGGTGTGGCAAAGACAAAAAAAAACTAAACAATAAAACTGTATCCCCACCTACGTATTAGTCATACAATTGCACAGATTAAAAATAAACAAAGTAAAATGATATTTTTTTCACTACAATAAAACCCCAAATGACAATGCAGGCATTTAAAGAAAGTACATATGTCTTAGAATTCAGCCAATCTAAAATTTAAATGAATAGGCTTCCTCTTAAATAAATCACAAATTAACAAATGTCCTTTCTTTAAGTTGTAGTTTTCTGAAGCAAAATAATTAATGGTAGGTTCAGTTATACTATTTCCCTAAAAAACAAAACTACAAAATAATTTGCTTGTTGCAAAATCTTATTATACAAACAAACCCTTTCTGTCTGTGATTAAATGGCCTTGGGGAGCCATTATACGGTCACTTTATGCTACTGCATTTGTTACCCTCCTATCTGTTTATGAAAGTCTTCCTCATATTTAGATTGTAAGCTCTATGGGGCAGGGACCTCCAGCCTCTTGCTTCAGTCATGGCCTGGCACCTAGGGCGAAATTGATTAAGCACGAAAAAGCCGTTTTGGCTTTTCTGAGCTTAATCACGAGAACACTCTGAGCATTCGTGCAAACACTCTGAGCATTCGTGCGAACACTCTGAGCATTCGTGAGAACAGGCTGCACATCTCGCGATAAGTATTGCGAGATTTGGTGCGTGATACTTGCCATGAGAAGCTTTTCTATACAATATATCCATGGAAAGGGTAGATGTACTGTTTAGCTACCCTTTCCATGGATATACTCTATAGAAAAGTGTTCTCACAGCAAGTATCACATGCTCCAAGTCTCGCGATATTTATCATGAGAAAGTGCAGCCTGTTCTCCCAAACACTCAGGGGGGAAGTCAGGATTGTGTGAAGTGAGCTTCGAAGCCTTCGACTCACTTCTCACAGACTGATCTGCGCTCGCTGATGTCCTGCACGTGGACATCAGCGAGTGCATTAAAGGGATTCCAGTCTCAGTGAGACCAAAAGAGTTGCCTCGCCGAGACTGGAATCCCTTTAATGCGCTCGCTGATGTCCGCGTGCACAATCCTGAATTCCCCCCTCAGAGCGTTCACCCGAACGCTCAGAGTGTTCTTGCGATTATTAAACTCGGAAAAGCAAAAACAAGCTTTTCCGAGTTTAATGAATTTCGCCTAATTAGAGTGATGTATCTTCGTGATTATATGCTTGTAATTTACTTCACTTTGTTATGTAATTTTCTCTTGTCTGTATTATAACTGTATTGTTGGATTGTACAGCGCTGCATAACTTTTTATAAATAAAATATACATACAACATATATACATATTAGTATGAGGAGCTTCTGTCTTTCTAGGGACTGCAAATAAATATTTAGTTTTACACTCCTGCGTTCCCTAACATGTCACTAAATTGTGCATTTTTATGTGTGGCTTCATAGTTTGCTGGTTTGTAACAGCCATAGCAGCAGCAGTTTCAGTGAAAAACTTTAAGGAATCAAGGCTAAGATTTTTTAAAATTTGCACTCCAGCTTGCTAGGTTGCTATTCTATATAGTATATTAGTTTGCCAACAAATGTCATTAAAATATCTCTTGCCACAAGGACATCTGGTTGCAATGTTAAGATGGCAATGATTTTATCTTACAATTCCTTGTTGATTACTTTCAGCAAATAAATTCAATATATAAAAAGGAGTGCTAATGTCTAATCCCTGTATCCTATGTGCCAAACTATCTGTCATACCACTGAACCTTCTCTTTTTAACCCTCAAACTAAGATGTCTCCTTCAGTTAGTCAGCTTGCTTTTCTACACTGTTTGAAAATACTTTTTGAACTATATTTTCAACTAAAACTGCTGGTTATGGTTCAGTTCAGTTTCTACACTTATGTTAGTCAATTTAACTTGTAGACGCCTCTTCTCACTTCTTTATATCATAATGTCATCACTGTACATCAATCATAAATTGAAATTTAATAACCTCAAAATAACCTGATTTCATCTTTTCGAGTTTATTCCCGCGAGATCTCAGCTGTTTCTCTCAGTAAATATCGATCGTTTTTTTCAATTGATATTTACCGATAGAAACTTTTTGATTGAATTTTTTACTGAAAAGGTAGTACTAGTCATACTACTAATGTAAAGTATTCCTACCTTTTCAGGATATCTTCCAATAGAAATCTCCGTGATAGGAATAGTCATAAAAAAGATTGCCTCCAATAGTATATAGGACACAGTACACAGAATTCAGACGATATACAGCCATCTTTATGAATTTTTATCCTCCTGATGAAGCCGACGCCTAATCAGTGAAATGCGTTGAGTCTAAAGAGTCCTATGATTTTATAACTACATGCTTTTATCTGCTACTCTTATGAGTATATTTTTTATTTAATAAAGTGTTGTTATTTGAATTCATTACATTATTGGAGGCTTTCTTTTTTATGACTATTCCTATGAGAGAGATTTCTATTGGAAGATATCCTGTGATTAATGACCTACATGGTCCTGCATATTATCTGATATGCACTTATAGCATTTAAATTCGGTAAGTTATTCCTTTCCACTTCAGTGGTGAGTTTCACATCCAGCTTATATTTATTGATTTGCACTTAGGGTCCTCCCTTTGTGTTTGTACTGTTTTCTGCGCTCCAACAGATACTTTCTTTCGAAATTTTGTTTCTTTCATTTCGTCTCAGCATCTATGGCAGAATTGCTTTGAAGCTGGAGCAGCACATACCCATTTAACTTTTGGGAGGTAATCCAGCAAAGAGCAAACTTACCCTCCGATCCTTCACATCAGTACGCAGAGACTGTTACGCGTTCGCTGAGTCCTGCACGCGGACATCAGCGAATGCTTTAAAGGGATTCCAGTCTCGTGAGGCATCTCGAGTAGAGCCTCGCGAGCCTCACCGAGACTGGAATTACCCCCTTGGATTTTATCCACAGGACTTTTTAAATAAGGTGTTTTCCATGTTTCTATGTCACATTTGTTTTATCTATTTATTGTTATCATTTTAAATGTATTGATATTTTTATTCATATTTTATAATTTTTTATCATCTCTTTTATTATTATTTATAAGCGCTGTACATTTATTCACTATTAATGTTTATCTTGTTCATTTAATTATCTCTGTTAGCCTGGGATCCATATTAAGAAAATACCAATCTTCCCTTTATCTAATAT
>WMED01001185.1:0-13865 GCA_019650415.1 Pipa parva
AGTTGTTCCGAAGTGAGGCGAACACTACGCGCCTCACTTCTGAGCTTCATGAATTCCCCCTTTTAAGGACAATGCGATACATGTGCATAGCTGCTGAACACAATCAGAGAAATTCATCAACAGGGGCAATAGTTTACAGAGGTCTATTAATCCACAGCAACCAATCAGAAGTTAACATTCATTGGTAGTCGAAAGCTAGAATTGTGAAAACCTACCACTGATTGGTTTCTATGAGTTACTCGACTTCTGTAAAACTTGCACCTGTTGATGAATTCCCCTCACTGATTCTTTATAGACAATTCAGTTTACATTTTATTATCTGCTCTTGATTTGATTTCTTTCTCAGAAATCCAAGAGGAAAGGCAAATACTGTAAGTGTAGGTTAATGAATCGACTTCTGTAAAATCTATTAGGCGGTACTTACCATAGGGTGGGATTCCGTAAGGCTGTCCTGGCTGGGGGTATGTAGCGTATGCTGTGGCTTGCTGCATTCCAGTGGAGAACTGTGTCTGTCCATATGCAGCCATAGTTTGAGAAGAAGGGTTAGGCAGAATATGGGGATATGCTCTGCTATTTGTTAAATAAACAAAGAGAAAAACAAAAACATTATTACTACCACTCGGAAAAAACATAAAAAATGGGAAAAAATTATTAAAACATAAATCATTTTTATGTAAAAATAACTGTGATTTCCAGCATTATGTATTCTTTGCATTCTGTAGTGCTGCTGATTTAGACATGCTTCCGCCATCTTTCTCTAAGCACAGTTAAAGCAAGATACATGACTTCTGTATTTAAATAGGAAATGTACCTGACTTTTCAATGGTTCTCAAATAACTTCACTAACTCACTGAGGGGGTTATTGGATAAAGTCTTCATTGTTGCACAAAGGTGTGAATTTGACAGCGAAAAACAATCAAAATAGACTGCTACTGTTGCAGTTGTGTCTTTATAATGAGAATATTGTCAAGGTCATGTCCTTGCTATGGAAATATTGTCGCAGTCGCAACTTTAAAAAATTGTATAATGGGAAAATTGTTGGGGTTGTGGATTTGCTATGGGAATCTGCTGTTTAAGAAATAGACAGTCGAATTCTCACTTTAGCCAATAACCTCCTAAGAGTTTTCGGATACAAATTGTATTGCAAAAGAGTCACAATTGTTTAACGCTAACAACATTTTGTCTAGATTTTATTGTTTTGTCAAAAAATAAAATTTGATATCTTACTTGGATGGGTAAATCTGTGGGGAGAACTGATGGGCTTGTCTTGGGCTAAATCCACTGCTTCCAATCACTTCACATAGATAAAAAAGAGAAATACCAAATCAGATGAATGCACAGAGACAACACTTCAATACGAAATACATAGTGGAGAAAGATTTACAGCTACGTGTTTTCAGAGATAGGAAACCTAGAGGTTTTTTCAATTGTAAAAGTATTTTCGTGGTATATTTACTCATTTCCCATATGGACTTTACTACATTGGTCGCACTAAGATGAGTCTAGCAATAAGAACATATCAGCATATCAGAAACATAAAAAGAGGTTTAACTACAAAATCTATTTCCCAACATTATAAATTAGTGCACAATAAAAATCAAAGTGATACTAAGATCCTTGTATTGGAACAAAGTAACAGTAGCCGTTCAGGAGGTGACAGATTCTTTACCCTTAGGCAAAGGGAATCATTTTGGATCATTTCTTTCAATACACTTGAACCTAGTGGACTGAATATCAATTTAGACCTGGCAGCATTTTCATAGATGGAGCCGTTGAGACTTTTATCTATTTATGAATTTTTACTTTTCCTTTAAAATCAATATCAAAGGTTTTTGATCATATTCTAACAGATACGTATCTTTGTTTTTTAGTAGATCATAAATAAAGAATTTTATTAACAGTATACCTTTATATAATTAGATTAGATTTATTTGTCACTGGATAAGTACAGTACATACATCAGTGAAATTTCAGGAGCGTCAGCAAGATAAATAAAACCAATTTTAGTAATATGACATATATGATAATAAATATAAATAATATATAAATTATATAAATTAGACTATAGACCATGTGCATATACACATGTATGATAAGTGCACTAGGGATTGGAATGGGGTGGGGACATTAAAAACTGGAGGCTAGAAAGCAGTAAGGGAGAGATTGAGCATGAATACTGAATTGGGGAAAAAGCTCTTCTTTAGTCTGTCTGTATGGAATTTTAGGCATCTGTATCATCTGCCTGATGGGAGAAGGTTGTAAAGTCCATGGTTAGGTTGTTGCTAATCGGCGATGATGTTTCTCGTTCTGGACAGGCAGCAACTAGCATAGATATTCTCAGTGGATGGAAGTTGAACACTGATGGTATGTTTGGCTAACTTAACCACACTTTGCAGGCCATTTCTGTCTGAGGCGTTGCAGTTTTCAAACCAGGCTGTGATACAGTATGATAGTATGCTTTCTATAGGGCACCTGTAGAAGTCGACTAAAATCCTTGTACAGGATTTTAATAGTAATAATTGTAATTAAGTTTGGAATGTTTGATTTTTATTTTATTTTTTATATTTCATGCTTATGTTGATGATTTGTATTGATTTTTTACTCAATTGGAGTATTTATTTACGTATGTATTTGTTTTATATATTCTGTGTGTGTTTGTTTATATTATGAGCAATCTTGTTATGCTATGCATTTAGGATTTATTATTCATACATTGTAGAACTTTGAGTACTTTGGGATATTAGATTACATTTTGCCTATCTAATATGGCTGCTGGAAGGTATTTGTGTTCCATTAGCCGTCAATGGAGACCTATCCGTTTCACTTTTTTAGTTTGGAACGCATATGCATTCCATAAGTTAAACCGGAAGTGATGGATGATGCGTTTCCGGTTTGACTCACGGAAATCTTCCATTATAAATGGTGAGCCGCAGTTTTATCAGATTTAATCTGTATTTGACTCCTGATGAAATAGGAGTTTGAGCGGCGAAAGGTGTTGAGAAGAGGTTATAAACTGACTATCCAAGTGCAGCATTTCATTGCATGCTTCCATATGTCTCCCATTTTTGTATTTTTTATATGACCTGAATGTTTGATTGAAAGGTATTTTACACTATACAAGTTTTATTTTTTATGATGGATGGATATGAACAATTGGACTGTGAGCCTTATTTAATCTACCATTCCTGCAATCAAATCTATCCAAAACCTAGTGATGTCAGTTTATCTGGTTGAGCTTTAAGAGCAGTATATGATATTACATCTGGCAAGCCTCCTCATACACCAGTGGTGGACATTGTTTTTTTGTCACGAGTGATTTATCATTCACATTATACGCTGTATGGTGTTTTGGGTATTTCACTATTTACAATTTGGTTATTTTTTAAGGCGCTATTGGCGGCCATTTTTTGCGCGCTTTTTTCACAGTTTTTTTCTAGACTTCAATACGAAAGTAAATCTCTACTGCCTGACATTTATTCATGTTTTCTATTATATCATTTTACATCTTATATCAGAGTTGAACAACAAAAACATTTATTTTATGTGGGCTGCTACTTTCCCAAGGTTTTCCCAAAGATATTGCAGGTGAATACATTATTACTGTTTTTCTATTGTTCTCCTACAATAGGTTTGAAGGGCAGACTATAGTCAGTAATAGTAGCACAGATGAATTTCAGAACCTAATTCTAATATGGTTAAGGTATTTTGAAACATTCCAGCCTCTATGACAATGTAACTCATAGCATTGCTGAATTGTACAGCGCTGCGTAAATTTGTGGCGCTTTCTAAATAAAATTATACATACATACATCCTCTAAATCTGCTGATCTCCAGGCGATTAAACTACAGCTCCCAGTATCACTTGATAGCTTTTCCTATCATGGTTTAGCCTTCTTGAAAATGTTGCTAAGATATTCTATTTTAAAGTTTGTAAACTTCTAGGCCAAGGCAGACACTCTATGTATAATGACAATCTCATATTTCTAAGTTCTTTAAACATTTAAATTTACATCACTCAGGTAGAACTTATATCCGGTCATTGTGATAGTGCAGTTCAAGAAACTCTGATGTCTAAAGTATTGTGCTTTGCTAAACCAGCCACAGTTGGTTATACCACTAAGAAAACCACATGATGTCTGGTCTCCTAAAGTCACTTTAAATCCCTTGATAACCAAATTACTTCAGAAAGCAGCGCTAATATATTCCTAGGTCTACATCTATAATAGCAGACTCATACAGTGAATCTTAGAAATATTTCTTGCCATGTGTAAAACATTTAATTTGACTACATATAACAGACAGATGCAGTTAGGACAACAAGAAATGCAGTCCCTGGAGCATGCAGGCCCCCTGCTATAGTGTAAGGAGCTTTTGACTAGGCTAAGAACTGCAGGGAAGGAGTAGGTGGGGTTTACAGGAAGAAGCTTGTGTGGGAAGAAAGGAAGTGGGAGGGGCACGGAGCCCTCGTGGTCAATTTGCAATAGAAAAAAGGTGCCATATAGCAGGGAGACAATTTTAATGATGTCGTAAGAATGCTGGGGTTATAGTTTAACAGCAGATAAAAGCAGATTTTTGGACATCAATGACAGAGTAAATGACTTCGGAAGCAATCAGTTGAGAAAGTGTAAATACCCACAGCTCACAGTTGATCAAACACTTTTTCTCTTACCTGACCCTGAATAGTTGTCTAAATGTCCGTCTGCAGTTGTTGCAATATCACTGCTGCTCATGGGCTCTGTTTTAACTGTAAATATAACAGCTTTTATTATACAAATATTGCATTTCTTGTAGTTAAATATATAAAATAATTAATCTAGAGTGGAAAAATATTTGCTTCAAGTAATTATTATGGTAACAAACTTCAAGATGTCCTTCTGTAGAATTACTAGAGAGGGTTCATTTGCAGTTCCTTCCCTCTCTGCATTGTAAGCAGCATTGGCATCTGAAGCTTTCTGCGCTTTGGAATCTAATCTGCCTTAGTATCATCCAAATGGCGAATGAACAATGCAGCTATATCTGATCCATTGTACCAACAGCAAATTTTAAGGACATAGCATACAGATAATTACCTATAGTGTTTTAAAAACAGTACTAACTACCATCCCCCATCTACAATATGCCAGAATGTGTCTACATACACAAATGGACTTAAACGCCATTTCTACCTACTTAACACTTTTTCACTGTACCTACTTAACACTATCAAGAGAAGACACTCCTAAAGTACCAACCTTATTTTGATTAAATGTTTTCAAACCCATGCAACTTAATAAGATAAGAAGTTCATAGTTTTCCCTTCTGCATGAAACAAATTAACTGTTCCTTTTTGGTACATTTCAAATGAAATTTCCTAAGTGATATTCATATATTTTGAAATGATGAAAGTAGCTCTTGAATATAATGTCCATTTACATTTAAACTATGGCTTTCCTCTAAGCTTATGGTTGAATCTGACCATGCTATAATATCACCCAAGTCATTGCTTAGTAAGGCATTCTGGGTAATATTCTGAGTAACCAATATTTGTTTTGGTTGGCCAAGGAACTATGGGTGTTATTCACTAAAGTCCCAATTGTTGCATATAGGTGCGAATTTGCTAGATAAAGGCAGTTGCAATAGGCTTCTACTGTTGGAGTCGTGTCTTTATAATGAGAATATTGTCACAGTCACAAATTTATTATGGGAAAATTGTCACAATCTTAACATTAAAAAATTGTTGCGACTTTACAATGGGGAAATTGTAGCGGATTTACTATGGGAATCCGCTGTTTGTGAATTCAACAGTCGAATTCGCACCTTAGTGAATAACCCCCATATATGTCTCCTTATATGTGGAGCCAATGGCCAACCAGGAATTGTACTTTCCCACTTTGGTGCCTGATTGCGGAATGGTCAGAACCTTTAACCATTGAGTAAAATGTATTTTATGTACTTTGTGTGTTGCACACACAACATTTATTTGACCATTGAGCTAAAGCAATATTGTAATACAAAAAAGTAAAAGTAAATAGCTGTTAAAATATTGGCATTTGTGCTAAAGACGCATACAGTATTTGCATATTTAGAAGGAAGTCTGGGACTGAAGTGCTAATGGAAATGAAGTATGGCTAGTGCTTGGCTGAAATTAAGGAAGAATATGTTATACTTTGTGCCTTCTAATTTCAGGTTGCATTGATATATATCTGCTAAATCTACATATACATGATTGTCTAAAACAACAAAAATACAAGCAAAATAAGAAATCAGGAATAATACTTCAAAGATAACATTTACAAAAACTGCCGTGCCAATCAAAATTTTTATTGTACGTACTGGCCCTTTAAGAAAGCCTCTTTTTCTTTTAAGGAAAAATTGTGGCACCCTAAGAGTTACCTTTTAATCTCTCACTAGCCTCCTTCAGCATTGCTATGACGTGGAGCAATCAATTTCATTGATATTATCCAATGGCTTTTTATTTCTATAACTCCTGACTTTGCAACAAATAGCACATAATGGATATGGCAAAGATATCAAATCCAAGGTCAAAGAGATATTTCTACGCAGTTCCAAATAAAGTGGCACATCTACATTGCTGTAAATTATGTTGGTATGTTTTTTATAAACCTTGGCAAAGCTATGAAGAAATATTTACCAGCTGTATTAAATGACACCTATGCTCATTCAGGGATCCTCTAATCTAACAAATTGTCATGCTACGTCCAGGTGGCAACTAAATTACCAAGGCTTTAAAGATTGAGACAAACTTAATAATAACATTTATTTTAATAACAAACTCATTTCTTCATACTGTTTCTTTTCATGCCACTTTAGAGATTTAGTTTTTGGAAAACTGTGTACGGCTCCTCTGGTTTGATTTGTCCAATGGGGTTTTTAATTTCGGGTGCTAGGATAATGAATACTATAATAAGTGATCAGCAACCTGGGACTTTTAATATGAACTAAGACACCCTGTCACCTAATGACAGCCAACAGCTGGGAGTTAAAGTCAGCTGGAGAGCTACATGTTAAAGGCTAATGTTGTAAGGAATGTGTAGAGGCAATGGCTCCCATGGCTGCAGTGATGTAAGCAAACATTTTAATATACATTAGGTGACACCTGGGGGAAGTTAAGCCTTTTGATACCAATGCACTCTTCAGGAGAGACTTGCTAGTGAAAATGCAATCATACAACCTTAGAGTAACAATAAGAGTTAGGACCCACCATATCTGGGGTACATTTACGCTGATTGAAAGGATTTTGCATTTTTATGATCATATACTGTATATGTAACTAAAATGATCTGAATATTGAAAGTGTAGGTGGGGGGAGCAGAAAACATCAGTTTTGATGGTGGTTTTGATAACTATGAAAGGTTCTTTGTTTGGGGTGTTTTAGGGCAATCACAGATTTTTTTAGCATTTAACTGCTACTCTTTTCTAGGCATAATGAAAAATGGATTTGCAGATAATTCCCCCCCCCCCCATAAAACCATATGTGTATGACTAATATTTCCCCCCATGATTTCAACAATTTGAATAAATAATGAAACAATATTTTGATAACAAACTGCATGCTTCTTTATCTTCAACTAGTTTCATAAGAAAATAATAATTCACTTTTTTTTTTTTACCAAGATTTGGGAATGCAAAGTTTTGTTGTATCTAATATGGTCTTAAGTATAACACACTTAACCACACTCATCACAAATATTACAAAAAATAAGACAGTAGTCGTATTGACTGACATGTGATGAGAATAACAGCCTTACATTACTAGCAGATGTACGGGCTGTGCATGAGGCATTTAACTAGCTATAGATTTACAGCAATTGGCAGTGGAGATGGAAGGACAGATGAGGGTTTTTAAGCTGTGCCTGTTGTATGCCAGGCTATTTTTCACATCCAAGGAAACACAGAATTTAGGAACCTGAGCAGCAAATTCACACTCTTATCCAAAACGAAAATATGATATCTTAGAAATGGTTCCAACACACAATAAAGAAATAACTAAACACATATAATATATTTTACAGTCCCAAATATTCATCTGGCAGATACAACTCTTGGAGAATTATTGTACCAACTCTAGAAATGCCGACGAATATTTAATAAATGAGAATTTGAAAAGATAGTTCCCTTGTGATGTTAGTATTCTTAAAAAATCTAATATTAACTTCATACTCAGGGTAGGCATTGCTGAAAACGATGAGCTAAAAGCATGTGAAATTCTGTTCAGAAGTCTGAATAGTCAACCAGGCTGTAAAATATATCCATTATTTTCATCCCTTTAAAAGAATATGAAGACTTTTGATCCCAAAGTGGATAAATACAGAGTAAACAAATACAATGATTAAATAAGAATAGCAAATGTATCCCTATTTAGTATAGAATCTTTCCAGGCATCCTAAGTTCTGATCTACAATTTCATTTCTTACTTCATCATTTTTACAAACTTCTTCCATTAAAATAATATAAACCTATGTATTGTAATGTTCTAAATAAATACAAAATCCTTCCATAGCGACTGTGTCAGTAAGAATTTCCCTGACAACAATTATATAATTTTCTGTGACTAAAACACGTTTACTCTAATCTTAAAAATGAAAGAGGAGTTTCCCAACATTTTCTTGAATTTTTGAAGGCTGCATATTTTTTCCAAAACCAAGATCTCTAGTTAATTGTTTATATTTGTAAAGTGTTAATTATATGTTAGTGCCAACATATCACCCACACGATCCCTTTTGACTGAGAAAATAAATTCAGCGAACGCTTTAAAGGGATTCCAGTCTCGGCGAGGCTCGACTCGAGTCTTCTCGCGAAACTGGAATCCCTTTAAAGCATTCACTGATGTCCATGTGCAGGACGTCAGCGAGCGCATAACAGTTTGGGTGAGCTGAGGCAAAGCATCGCAAGGTGATTTCGCACCTTGCTGAATTACCCCCATAATCTGTGCTCCCAGAAAGTCTTAATTGTGCATAGAAAGTAAGATATTGAGTTATTTACCTTTAAAAAAAATGAGTTTTAGGGCACACTTCCTGTATATGTATTTAAGTAAATCACCATAGAAAACAATGGGACTAGGTGAGGTCTGTTTAACAACATGACTGCTATAAATAAATAAAATTCATGAATTCAATTGTAATGATAACATTTTAACAAGTGCTGTATTTGAATATCTACTATGCCAGTTATTTCAGAATAAAACTTTACACACTGAATGGGTCTTTTAACCACTTATCTAAAACTAAACATTGCAGATGATAATATCCTTTTAATATTAAGCAGGTGCTATGCGTGCTGAAAACATGGTAACAATGTACAGTTGCAAAAGGTCGTTTTTGATTATGTCTCATGTCAAATTAAATTGTTTTTGGTACTGTGGTAACCAGATGAGTGAAACACAGGCTAGGATTCAAATGGACCTGTCACTCAATGCATCCAATCAGATTTCTGCTAGATCTTGATTTGATTGGAGGAGTTAACATGCCCTTAAGCCCCACCCCTCCCACTCTATCCTGGAATCGGACATTGAGACAGAAAAGAAGTAGCAAGTTTGCTTCAATTATTTCAGTCTTAAATGAATGCATTTGGCTAAGACTATTGCTTGCTTCCCACAGACAAGTTGTTATGTGGACCTGCTTCATATTTAAAATGGGACAACATATGCCAGCTTTTTAAAACTTGCTTTACCCTCTTTAACCATGTTACACATCAATGGTAATATCTGTATAAAAGCTTTGAGCCTACAGAAGTCATGGCAATTAAAAAATACTTGTAAAACAACAACCTGGGAAAATGAGCATAAGTTTAATATTTATTCCTAGCCTTTATTCTAAATAAATCAATACACAAATGAATGCATGGACAACCAGGTATGGGTATGAAATTATGAATGTATAATGCAAACTAAAAGTATGCTCTGGTTAAATTTCTAAAACTGTCACAGATCAATATACAATGGTCTGCTTAATAGTTACCTTTGTGCACCTGTGCTTAACCTGTAATATGAGTACAGATCATGTAGATTTCTACCATCGAACTTTGTTCAGATTTATGTCAATGTTTGGTTACAGGATTGGTTAGCCTGCCTGTGTTCTAATAGGTTGCAGTTTTATCCTGTCCCTGCCTACTTCATAGTTTCTAATACATAAACACTGATATGCACTGGAAAACAATGACATGTTATTAGAAAACTATGGAAAAAATTGGCCTAATCAGATAGCATTCTACAGGAAGGTAATAATTCCAACAAACATCATGCTGAAAGAATTACTGTATATTGGTCTTAAAATCTACACTAAATATGCAGGTGTGTATAGTAGCAACCAGCCTGCAGTTTTCACTGGAATCATACTCTGTCACCCAAAGGGAAAATGTAAACAAAAGGAGACATTTGTTCTGGTATTAAACATTGGTGTTGCGTTAAACAGGATTGGTAAAGGTCTTGAAACAAAATGGTATTTTTTCATTGTGGGGGTTATTCACTAAGGTGCGAATTCGACTGTCAAATTCTCAAACAGTGGATTCTCATAGCAAATCCATGACCATTTCCCCATTGTAAAAGTCGCGACAATTTTTTAAAGTTAAGATTGCGACAAATTTCCCTTAAAAAAGTCAAGATTGCGACAATATTCTCTATATAAAGATGCGACTGCAGCCTATTGCGACTGTCTTTATCTGGCGAATTCACACCTATATGCAACAATTCATACTTTAGTGAATAACTCCCTGTGAGTTGCTGTATGTAGTGGAAACAATTTTATTTTAAGAGAAAAGATTGAATAAATAAAAAATAAATCAGATTAATGCTTCTTACAAAGAACAGAATTGTTTACATTTTGGAAATGTAACTTTCATGATACAACTCTTTCTGCAGAGTAAATTAGGCTCAGTGTACAGCCTGTGAATATCTCTGAGCAGTAGTTTTCAACCTGTGGAGAGCTAGGCACTGAGTTATTTCAATGGATTTTAGATATTATACTATGTAAAAAAAGGAAGACAAAGTCTCATTATTATGAACCTGGTGAAATCTTGCATTACTTACAACTTATTAGAACATCAAGTTATTGCATGTTCTACATATAAATCTGTAAATGTTACAGTGCCCAAAGTATTAAAAGCTGAGAGAAAACATGAGCCCTTGATTGGGTCAACACAATTTGTGGATAAGCGGGGGTTAAGTTTATATACTGCTTTGTATTTGAGAATTTGAGAGGCAAGTGAAACTGCTATATTTGTGATGACAAATCCGTCTACTTTTATCATGGCTGGTTCAACAACTAGTCAAATAGTCTATAATCTATGATCCCTAAATTTGAAAGACCCCACTACATTATATTTGGTATTTTCTTTAAGTTTGCAATATTATTATTTCTGTGCATGAAAGTGCTTGCACAGGGAAGTTTCATGTTCTGTTCCCCATCCCAGATCTTAGACTCCTCAGAAGTGCAGTAGAGACCAAAACCATCATAGTCCCACCCATGTGCAGGAAGTAAGATTAATACACAGTGAGGTCCTGTGCTTTGATGTATGTTGAGCCAGCACTTATTTATATATATAGATAGATATATATATTGTGTATATATATATATACTGTATATATATATATATGTTTTCCCTTTTCTTAAGCATGTTAGTCCATAACCTTAGTCTTTTTTTTGTCATAGCGCCAGTAGATACACAGAGAGAAATAAACTGTTTGCATTTTTTCAACCCAAAATTTACTGGAGCAGATAAAAATCTCCTATGCATTGTAATTACTTTGAAATTCCATTTTTCACCCATTTTCCTCCAGTTTGTAGTGGGTAGATTTTGCACTTGTCACCTGTATAAATAGACAGGAAAGCAATTCCTTGGGCAAAATAATGTTTCATGTATTCTCCAAATCATAAACGTATAGTATCGTAAAGATCGATGCAAAATATGCCTTTTTGTGATGTATACATTTTTCAGACAAGCGTTAGACTTTTATAGCAGTGGGAATAGCAAAAGTAAAAACAGAGAAAAGAAAAACTCAACTTTAAGTGAACCATTGCATTTTTATCTCTCTCTCCTGTAACAAGACAAACAGTCACTTGCTGGCAAGAACTGCCATTACTGACCAGGCAACACATTAGTAAGATATTATCTAAAGTACTGGAATTTTTATATAAAAGCTCCATACAAAATCTAGCAGTAAAAATCAAACATTTCAATACAAGTCATTTTAATGGTACTAGTGATTTACATCTATTTATATTATCCCCTACAATGGAGTTAATAAATGTAAGTTGAGAATTGTTCTTCAAGTTTGGATCATAGTCAGGAATCAAGATTGTCCCAAGTGTAAGCAGACTTTAGTTTGTGAACTAAATTAAACAAACTAAACAATGATGATCTTAAAGAAAGAATGAGCAAGATATTAGGTTAAGTTTTCTATATCTACTATATCTTTAAACTGATTTGATTGTATATATGTATAAAATCTTTATTAGTAAATGGGGATTTGCTAAACTATCTGGAAACAATTGAATGAGTAATTTGAAGTTGGCATCTAATATGTATGCCCTAAGGAACTTGGCCAACCTGCACATATCTCATGCTTTCTCTCTAAGCAACATATATAGGTCTTATTTGTGTCTTCTCTGTTTTACTGCACATAGTAAAGCCATAACAAGATGCTGAAAAGTCACCTGACAAAGCGCAGCCTATTCTGGCTGCATCTGAGTTGCAGTTTACTACATGAAAATTACGCCCCACATGTTTGGATGCAGTAAACTAGATCTAGATGTTAGGTTAGATGTGGTCACCCACTGAAGTCAATAGGGCTGTATTTTGTTTACATTACTTAGCATCTTGTTGAAGATTTACTGCATGTGATAAAGCCATAGCAAAATGCATACTGTAGGCTTACCCTAACAGTAGAATTCATAGAAGTACAATGATCAGATTGTGATGTCAGAATGTAGTTTACGGACTTAGCATATAGGAGTTTTTATTTTTATGTCTGTATGCAGGCAGTATACATATAGTCAGTGATAGAGATCAATAGTAAACTGTATTTTTGAACTATATAATTTAAACAGAAACACCACTCAAAAACAGGATAGTCTCATTTTAGCTAAACAAAATGCCAGTTTTCATCACAATACAAAGTAACAAGCAAAAACTTGCTTGAGTAAAGTTATTTGACAAACAGTCACACCATGTTGTAAGTATGAAACCTGATGATAAAAAATGAAGTTTACATTTTAGGTATATCCAGTCTTCAACATCATATTCAAATTATACCTGCCACCTAGCAGAGCACCAAACAATACTGGAAGTTCTACTTCAATTGGATTATAATTGGGCATATGGTACTTGCTTAGTAGCTTAGTAGGAATAACCACAGTTTTAAGTCAAGCATTTCCAAAAGAAGCTAAAAAGGTGACACTTGTCTGAAACTGACTGGGATGGATTTTCTACTGAAAAATCTGGCCTAACATCACTTTAATTAATACACATGGTTATTTTTTTCCTAAAATGCCTAAAGAAAAGCCCATCTTCAGATTGTGATGTTGTCAAACATAATCTGTTAGAGAGAAAAACTTTATTTGACAGGAATTGTTACAGCTTTTTCCCTGCTGTAATAATTAGAAATTTAGTAAAAAGTGGAATACAAGTGTAAGAATCACCTAAATGCTCTGCATGCATTATGAAGCAGTAATCACATTTAGGTGTCATACTCAAGAGTGATTCCCACATTGGTAAACCAATGTCAGATATGATTTTCAGCCAGGTCAAGGTGGGTTGGTAACCTGGCTCAACGCGGCTTTGGGTCATGTGACCCAGCGTGTTATCAGTAGCAAGACAGTGCTATGGGTAAATCACAGATAAATCTGGGTTATTTCTTGGTGGTGGTGGTG
>WMED01001185.1:13945-28817 GCA_019650415.1 Pipa parva
AACAAAACAAGTAACTTGCCTAATGTATTATTCTTTAATTTACTAGTTTTATTATTATGCACAATAAAAATGCCTCTATTCCAATATTTAAATTGCAGTTAGTTCCCTTATGCTAGACCTTGGTACTATATACTGTATATATATATGTATATATATGTATATATAAGCTTATCTGTAGAAAAAAAAAAACGATTTCTTTCACTATTTAAATAAATTTGATACTTCTTTTAGATATGTTATATTTTCCCTCTAATAAATCGTACAAACTAAATGACCATACCTGTATGTTCATCAGCAGCATATGTTTTATTTTGGTAACTATTCAGTACAATTCAGTATTAAATATTGTTTTTATAATATCAATTATATTATAATCTATATTTATATATATATTTAGCATAAATGTTATATTTTACATTTTGCTTTCTGTACCAGTTTATTTGTTGCTGCATAGACATACCTTACCGTGTTACATCTGCTGTACAGATTTGTGACATCAAGACAGTGTCCAAGAAAATAGAAGAATAAAAGTGTTGAAGGTAGAAAATAGTGTAAGAATTTGTTCTCCACCTTCACAGGCCTTACATGCTCATTCATTTTGACTACTGATTTGTTGATTTCTGAGACCACCATGAATATTAATTTTTCTCCACATCCTTTATTTTTAGAATGATAACATTGTAAAGAGAGATACATTCTAGATTACGACATTGTTCCAATGCTCCCTTGTTAGTTTTTAACCATGACCCAAAGGCTTCAATACAATTACAATCTGAATCCCTCATCAGCATTTCTGCCCTGCCAAATAAAACTATTCAGTTACTGCACTGTATTTCAATGATTCTATGATGCCATAGCTAGCTTATTGATAACACACTTCCCGTTCAAATTAGTGAACCTAGTATGAGGCCTAGCCCTGAGTTGTCAAAGTGACCAAGAACAATTCACAATATCTCAGTGTGCCCCTGGGGATAAAATTAGTTTTGTAAGCACACATGGGTAAATCATTAGAAATCAAATTAAAGGGATGCTTTTATTTGTTACTTTGTAGCAGAAAAACTAATAATCTCTCTGTGTAACCTATGATATCTTCATCATAAGCTATGTCATCATAGGAACAAAGACTTTTGTGCATTTCATTGTTGTTTTATATATATATATATATTAGGTAAAACAACTTTAAAGTCACATAAATTACTTGAGAAAAAAAAAACACAGTCCCAGACTACAAGAATAAAATGGTTCATAAATACAACCACTTCATGGGACTTACCTTCTGTGCCATTTGGTGTCATGGAATTGTTGTTTATGTGAGAATTATCAAGGCCTGTCCCACTGGGAGAATCACTACTGCCACTAAGTCTACTATGTGGACTGGCTAGATCCTGCATTTCCATGGACCTGAAAACAAGAAGCCGGTTTCAGAGCCACATAAAACTGAAGCCATCATTGCTTCAGGCCAATGAGAAATAAAACTTTATCTTCTATCAGTTATCCTTTAACTTTCAGCAAAGAAAACACTAAAGGTGCTTCTAAATGTAAAATCTACATGCTGCTGAATTAACTAGGATGTAAATTAAAATAATAATTACAATTAATAAAAGGGGCTAACTCAACAGTCAGCTGAAGGAAGGATACGGTATATTAGGGTTGTCCAACCTGAATCCTCCCAGCCGTTGCTGGATTACTGTGAGGGGATGCTGGGTACTGTAGTTTAATGACTTCTTAAAGGAGCACAGTTTGGACAACCATGGCTTACATGCTTGTTTTTGAAAATGTCTAAGTTTTAAAGGGAAACGGAGCTTGTAAAATTCTTTTAGATGCTAATATTTTTATTGCTGTGTAAGAAGGTCCTGGTCATTTCTTTTTAATTTACTAGTTGTATTTAAATGTACTCCCAATAAAATCTGAAAATACTGTGATGACAGTAACTACTAATGCTTGACTAATGGGATTCCGTATTGAGTCTGTGATAATAGGCAATTGTACAATTCCTTTCTTTCCAGTAGAGATAATAATCTGCATTATCAACAACATATTAGGACAGACTGCCTACTGTCTTTACCTACTATGTTTAAATTAGCACTCAGCACTACCCATCAACCAATTGTATTTTTTTAAAGGGTCTAGCAATGTAGCCTGCAGTCCTGTGATAGAGAATGAGATATGCATGATCTATGTGTTTACTCTGGCAAACTACTTAATTGTTCTTCTGTTTCCTTTGAAACAAATGCAGCATTAAACCACTATTATGTCTGCTCCGTTGTTTGCCTTGTGGATTACATAAAGCATGCACAATTGAAAAGGAATAAGGCCATCATACAGAGGATACATAGAGCCTGTATAATACTTTAGTGCTATAGGGTTGATCAGCTGTCTTTTAAGTAAAGGCACAGTTCCTTACAGTTATAATAATTTTGCTTTTTTTATCACTGTTAACATCTACTAACAAAACCCTTCTAATAAGAAATGGCCAGCACTGAAATAAACAGACATGTGATCTGGAAATATTCAATGTAATATTAGCTTTCACAGCTCAGCGAAAAAAATATATATGTTATAATGCCATAGTGTAAATTATTCAGTTTCAAATCAGCTGCATTTTATTTTGTAAAAGAGTGAGACAAGGATAATCTGCTTCATTGAAAGTGATAACATTCTGTAGTAAGTGTGGATCTTTTCTTAAACCGAAATAGTTTTAGAAGTTTACATGGTAATACTAGATTTTAATGAACGGCCTTTAAAATACAGGAACACGCTTACATTTTGCCATGATCAATGCCCATTTTATAGGTTTCCATGTTTCCAAGGTTACAATGCAATTTTAACTACAGTCAGCCGATAGATTACATAGTATTTCTGTTTCTCATATTACACAATAAGAGCATTAGAGTTCATTTATAGATCACAGCCCAGTTGCAAATCAGACAGTGTTTCCCTAAATTAATGGATGGACATGTACTTTGCTGCACATAAAATTCATATTCACCTATCAAAAAAAAAATATAGAAACTAGACATACAGCAATCTAAATCACCCCTTAGACCTCTAATTATAAATAATAAATTAGACATTATTTCAATCACAACTAGCAAATAAAAAAAAAAACATTAAACAAAATCAACACCATCAAGCTGTCATAAAGCACTACCAACTGCATATAAAAAATAAATGAATTAATTAAAATGTCTTTACCTGTGATTTCTGGAAACAGCAACATTTGAATTGACTTGGTTTTGTGCACCTATGAAGTCACAATACACATGTTGTTATTTAAATATCCAGAGTCAGCTTGAGTTGATAAAACAGTGATTTCTAGACTACTAGTCAAGAGACCAAGTACAGAGGAAGACACTGTGGCAGTAAAGTCATATTGTCTTTAAGTTAGAGTCTCAACTGTGGATTCTCCCTGCTGTTCTCCTCCTCTTTCTCCCTGTCAGGGGGAAGGCAGCCAAATGGCAGGGATAGTGATTCATCATTGGTCTATGACAGCTGCAAAATGGATTACCCCTCCCCCAATCAACATGCAAAGCAGTTTTTCCAAGGTAGTTAGGACAAGGTGCTTGAAAAAGGTAGCTATTAGGAGAATAAGCAGAAGTAGCTCAAGCATTAAACCTGTGACAATATCCTCAAAGCATCTTTCATCTTCTATTTTCAGTGCCTGAGATGCATCATTCTCATACTCTTGACAATATCCTCCTTATCTTATTATGGTGGCCACAGCTATTTACTTGTTTTCTTGTTTTGTTTTTTTTTTCTTGTTTTTTTTTTAATTTATGTAACAGAAAAAGCCTTTGGATTGCCTTGGAAATTGAGAAGTGATCTGGTAAGCTAAATTTTGTTCAGGACAGCGGATCTAACTTAAGAAAGAAACCACCCATGTGACAAACACAGAAATGTAAATAAATGAATCTAGATGCGTTATGAGGTTGTTGGTGAGCATGTGCAACATAATACAGTGATCTATGTTGATATGTATTTGTCCATAGGTGTATCTGATATATTTAAGGCTGGCAGTTGCAATCACTTGTATTTAAATTGGCTGCAGTTTGTAAGATTCTTTTTTCCCATATGCTATATTTCACGCTTGATATTCCAACTTTTATTTCATGAATGCTAACAGTAACGCTGTTAGTAAATATATCAGCAATAGCATACAGAACATTTAGAAGTATTATAGTTCTAGAAATATAAATAAAGTGACATAGAAATGCAAGATGTGATCTCTTTGTTTTCGCCCAGAAATATGTCTGTAATTGATTATTTACAATATGACAGTAGATATCATTTAAAGGAAGGCTTTTCATAGCTACTTAAAACAGCTGTAGGGACATTTACTTTAAGGCTGGTAATAATAACATCCAGGTGAAGAAAGGATTTTTGTTGTGATGAAAGCACAAACTCTTCACTGGCAACAGCAATGTATTGTCTAAAAAGGTATTCAAAAACTTTGATGTGCATTCCCATTCAACCTGAACTGATGTCTCTTTGATGATAACAAAACAAAGGCTAGAGATTTTAGCATTCTAAGTGTGAATTTCACTTCTCTATTTATTTCCCCCCCCCCCTCGTTTGTTTAATTCTCTACCGACATAGTCATTTTAAAGGCAGATACATTAAACCAAAGATCAGATGATGAAGATCTGGATAGGAGGTGATATTATGGGATTTTTTACACAGTTTTTTTTTTCTGCCAATCACAGAGGTAATTGATATCCATATTATGTTGTCATAAGTAACCACGGCAGCACGGTTTCCTTAAACTATTTTCCGTGATCTAAGATTTAACACCTGGAATATGTTAAAGGTGAGAACCAAGCACTTAAGATTTTAATTTACTGATTAATTGAAATTTTGAATATATGCTTATCCACATACATCTTTATTTTTTTTTAATTAATGGATCTTAATTTGCTTCACCGCTGTAGTTACTAAAATACATATGCAAGTGTACGTTAGACCATTGTCTGACTTCTTACCTTAAACATTTATCCTGTTTGCACTGTATTTATTGTTTTATTTTTTCTTCTTTTTTTTTTTTGTAAACAGAGTAAAGAGAATTTTCTGAATTGAGGGGCAGTCTTTGGTGACCTACATGGCACTTTAAGGGTTAAGCCATCTGCTATGGGTTACCAGATTAAGAAGAAATGGCTCCTTAATCAAAATAACTTTAAGAGAACTAATCCTCACTTAGGCTGGTCAGCTGAATCCACAGAGTGGCCCAGAGAAAATAAATGTATTCTGTAGTACGAGAATGCAGACAACAATTAGACACAGATGTGAGTGAAATTAGTTACAGTTTACAAAATGCTACACTTCACATGCTCCCCCTATCCCTCTTCATATGCATGGTAAAAATTATGATGTAGAATGGGAAAAAAAAAAAAAAAACTAGACAAGGAAAATATATTTCGGCTTATTGCTGACATTTATTTTTTCACCACTGTATGTGTTATTCTTAAGCGATCCCACACTTATGCATGATAAGTGATAGACGTATGGAACACTTCCACTTTGAAAAAAATAAAATCTCAATGACATAAAACAGCTTACACTGGTTCTTTTTTTCTCAAGGATAGAAGAAGTAGCATCTTAAAAAAAAAAAAAAAATAGACAAAGCAGCGCTTTATGTTAAAAATAAAACCCAATCCAAAACCCAAAGGCTATGTAAATGAAACATATTTTCCTTGACCCCGTGTAGTATTCTGGCTGCATCTCTATCAGCATGGGGTTTTACAACCCTTGACACAGCGCAATAGCCTTTCATAAAAACAGACTCCTCTGATGTAAATTTAAGGCTGGCAAATTCAAGTTCTGATTAGTTAATGAGGTCATTTAAGTCGCCTGTTTTTACTAATTAAATGTATAATTCTTCACAGATGTAGGTTGTGCTTGATTGGCCAGACAAACTCTTCTTTTCTTTAACCACTGAAGGGTCAAAAGGAGTAAAAATAGTTTCTCTGCAGTTTCTTGCAATGCCAATCATCCTCCAAGAGTTAAACTTTGCATAGTATCAAACAATATATTGAATAGCCACATTAAATCTGTTAATAGCATGCTCTTCAACCTCCAAAAATTATTTCCAGAAGGCAGGCTTGCTTCGCAAACTCATCAAACAAGACTTTAGGTTCACATTTTCTCACATTTTCCCTACCACAGAGCTTAGAATGCAGTGGAAAATTCATGCTTTTTCAATGTTTATTATACTTTGTAAAATTACAAAATCAAAAGCGTCTGACAGCAGATCCAGGATAAAGCCAAAATGTTAATAATGCTCTGTGTAACGTAAACTGTAAATGGGAAAGGATTTGAAATTTCAAAGTAAAAGTAAAATCTAAGCAAATTATGGGTTTTCGAGACTTGTATTTTTGCTTACTTGAAGCAATTTTTATAAAATGGCTATAATTTAAACTAGATTTTTTTTTTCCAAAGGAAAAAATGCTTTCAAAATGGAAGTACCAGTCTTATCAAAATAAATGTAGCTGACGTACAAGACATTTTTGTTGAGTTGTATTTTCAATCTATCCAAGCAAAACAGGCAGGCAGAGTAATTTTCGTTCTGTAAAATGTGTTTATATAAAAACTATATCTGACACTCAACAACTTTGGCTGCATAAAATGTGATTAAGGTTGCATTGCTGAATTTTGCATGTGTAAATAGAGAGATAGATTGATGGATAGATAATTTTATTTATATATATATATATATATATATATATATATATATATATAGTAAATTTTTATAAATTATGAATTTTTTTCATTTTTTTTAATATTTTTTTTAAATGATCTTTCCAGGGGAAGTGTTCACTCCTCTTTATTTATTTATTTATTTAGTTTGATGATTTGAGAAATGACAATATTTATAAGAGGTGTAATATTTTAAAGATATGAATATATTTAGACTTTAACTCCATTACTTAAGTTCTTGTTCATTGATTTTATTTTTTAAATGATAATCCTAGTCTTCATTCAATTGTCCATTTATCCAGTTTCTTTCTAAAATCAAGAAGCATTGCAGATATATAAAAAAATGTTTCCATCAGTTTTTTATTATGTTGATTATTATAATTATTGCACAGTAAAAGGTTTAATAAAAGAGATAAACATCTGTGTGATATAAGCAATGATCTTTTATTAAATTATTTTTAAATTATTGAGCAAACTAAACCTACTGGATATTACTACAGAAATTAAAAACAAAACCCATTTTAATCAGCAAATCAATTTTTGTGTGTGTGTTGTATTTAATTCATAAACAGTATATCAGGCCAGAACTAAGTTATTAATAAAATAGTTTTTAGTTATTAAGTTTTTTTTTAACCTTTTTATTGTCATCAAATTTAAAAAAAATTATTGAAAAATATGTATACCCTAAATACAATAGATGATTTATTTGTTATTATAAATGAAAAAAAGAAACAGTATATGAGCTTGACCAGCATGAACTTGCTTTTTTTAAAGCATAACACAACCTTCCCCACAGATAGCATAATTATTATATTAACAACACTACTATGTAAAAGTCTCAGGGCCTTCACAGATCTTTTTATAGCTATATAGATAGTCACACTTACCTGTTCTGTCAGATACTTGTGCTTCTCGTTCCTTCCATTAGAAACTCCTATAATAACAGTCTTCTGGAGAGAGTACAGTTGTGTTTTTTTCTGCTTAAGAGCCCTTATACACTGAACATCACAGCTGAATTGTCTGCTTCTCAAGGTAAAACCAGACTGGAGAAGAAAAGCCCCTGATTAACATTGCAGGCTCCCAAGCCTGAATGTCTGGGAGGGGGGAAAATACTTTGGAGAAAGAAAACTAACACATTGGACTTTCACAGGAAGACTTTTACAGTAGCTTGTTCTTGTCGTGGATGCCTGCCTGTAATAAAGCATCAAGCTCCAGCAATCTGTCTGAACTCTCAATCCAGTTTTAAGAAGAGAGCTCCTTCCTTAGTAAATACAGATAGTATCTCAGATCTCAAGATGAAAAAAATAAGAATCCTCTTCCCTCCTATTTGTCTGGATTCTCCGGGAGATCTGCTTGCAAAGCCAGAGGTTTTTTTTTTTGTTTCTTTTCTTTCCTTTCCTTTTTTTTCTGTTAAGTGTGTTTTGGAGAGGCAATCACACTGGTTCCCTTGTTCAGAGTTTAGACCTTATTGGTTTAAATGTAACAATTGGAATGAGTAGCGTTGCTGCTGTCTGAGTCAACCTTGCAGCTTCAGAAAATTGTATTATGTAAATGAATCCATAGCTGTGCCTGAAAATACAGCTGTGTTTTTAAAAAAAAAAAAAAACGTACTCAAGCCTTCTGTCAACAAGCTATGTGCTCTTCACTGACTCCCAATTAATATTCCAGGGCTGAATTTACATCAGGTCTCGTTAAACCAATAAAACTTACCTTACTAAAATAAACAGAAAGGTTTTAACCAACATCACAATGCAAATGCATTTTTAAATTGTCAGTGCATTCATACAATATAATTAACAGATTTATTAAAGAAAAAAAGCTAATGATTTTGAGGTTGTTCATTTGTAAGAGTTGCTTAGATTGAGTAGTAGAATCACATTAATGCTTGTCTAAAACAAAATAACACATGGAACTAATACAAAAAATGGGACTTAGTGGTTGTGTCTGACATCATTTCACAGAAGAAACTAATTCTGAAAGTTTTACTCTTAATACTTACATTGGGTTCCTATAATCTTCTTGTAGATGCAGAATACAATTTTCTGTTTGTTATAATTATTATTAATATGGTTATATTGAGACAATCAAACAGAGGCCATAAGCTTGTGGAGGTATGTGCAAAGCTATAAATAGATTAAACTGATCAATTTCTTTGACTAATCCCATTTGGCATTCTTAAGTAGATTCATTTGTACTTATGTACAAGTTGGCAATAATCAGAGTTTTTCTAGTGCACCTTACATCAAATTTGTGCCAGTGTTAAAAAAAAATAAGCAAAATAATGGTACAAAAGATAGATAAAAGCTGGTACTTTTTTTTAAAATAAAGTAGTATATACAAGATATACAAGTAACTGTATGTTGAATGATGGCTACCTTTTTTAAAGTTTTTGTATACTACTGCCATTATCATACAACATGATATCAAACATGTAAAAACAAGAGGAGGCTGATTGTAACATTAGGAAGGTTAAGCAGATGGACTAGTGCTAAACTGTGCATAACTCCTTGTATATTCGATGTAATCAAGAATGATATAATATATAAATATAGCAGAATAGATACATATATAAAACTGAATTTACAAAAAATAAATTCTAAAATAATTTGCGCTACTACGTGTTTATTCTAACACAAGAAGAGAGTAAAGCATTAGGAAAATCAAAAACATGGATCATTTAAGACTAAAATAAGAGGAACAATGATAAATTGCTCAGAATGCTTTGTTTTGTTTTGTTCTCAATGTATTATGTGCTGGTAACCTGAAAAAAAGGGGCTTTATGATATAGCCATCGGTTGACTGCTCTTTCCTCTTTGTCCCCATAGGAGACTCCTTCTGTTTAGTGGTGCTGTCTAGCCAGATACACAGAGAGTGAAACTCTGTAGGGGCAGTAAAAAATGCTGTGCATGCTAGTATTGGGCTTCATGCATGCAGAAAATATTGTAAAAACTGGACCAAGGGAAAAGTATATGAAATGCAAAATGTTAAACATTTTGAAGCAAATGCTGCATGTTTGTCTATCTAAAAGTGCGTTAGAAAAAGGAAAGCCCTTTATGTGTTTGTCGATGACATGAAGATGGTGGAGGGGGTGGGTAACTAGTAACT
This sequence comes from Pipa parva, assembly GCA_019650415.1. Taxonomy (NCBI): domain Eukaryota; kingdom Metazoa; phylum Chordata; class Amphibia; order Anura; family Pipidae; genus Pipa; species Pipa parva. The sequence continues at coordinate 23,741 of WMED01001185.1, forward strand.
ACCCCTTTTTTGAATACACGAACAACTACTGTAAAGTTGAATTAATTTACCTATAAAGAGAAAGTCTGATTTTCTCATAATAATAATCTTAATTCAAGTTTGCTAAATTAATATTTGAATTAATAATAAATAAACACGGTATACTCCGTATGGCTTAATCTTAAGTGAAAGTGGTGCTATCTTGTATAGACTTAGCCAACACAGGCAAAATAAAAGTAAGTGAATAAATTCATGCAGATCTGCTCTACCTGCATCTTTTATTAAAATTTCCACCCAAAATTAACCTTGGTTTAATCTACTTCAATTTCCTTCCTTTTCACGTCCCCACTTTTTTCACTCTGCTTCCCACCTGCCACAGTCCAATACTAATCTTCCTTGATCTAAGACAGAAAGACAGACTGATGTTCTCTAAGCCAGAATGTATTCCATATTCACAGACAAGTTTAGGTTGAGGCCACACTTCATATTCTAACAAGCCATAGCAATCAGAGTTTAGCTGTCAGAATTCTAACTTCCTGTCTATACCAATAAATACTAACTCCTGATTGGTTGCTATGGGATACTAGACCTCTGCTCAGTTTGCACATGTAGATGAATTACCCTTTAAGACTTTTGACTCAAAATTATTTTTCCCACCAGTAAACCTCCTAACCTTAAAAAATCCCCAAAAAACTCACATTAATATACATCCACATTTTACTGATAAATATCTGTGGCTGGATTTTCTTGAGATAAACAAAAACAGTTTTGTACTGTAATATGAATATGAGTACCACTGTTTGGTTTATTGTAAGTTATAAAAATGTTGATATTTTACACATGCTTCTCAATATTCCACATCTCCCATTCTTTATATACCCCTTCCCCTGTTACTTTCCACATAACTTTATGTAACATGACATACATATATTTTCATGTGCATAGATAAATACATAGATATACATATATATATATATCTAACTAGGTGGCCTTTATCTTGTGTATAATAGCATACTGTCAATAGAGTCAGTATCATATTAGACTGAATAAATTCAGAAGCTTGTCACATTGGTGCTTATTTTTCCCCTAATACCAGCTACTGCAGTATTTGGCATACACTGGTAAAAATTCAATAAAACCAAATTGTAGGTATGCATGCAGAAGTCAGGAGGGGCTGGACATGCATACTATGAGTTATATCTGGTTATATCTAAGGCTGCAGTTGACTAGTTGCAGCACTAAAGTAAGAACTTGGCAATGTAGGTTTTCGCTGGTCAGCATCTTGATGATTTGTGCTAAGTGCACTCTTTCATTCTTTATCTAGGGGAGAGCCTATTCTTGGCAAAAATTAGCAATCTATCTAGAATGGACCTGCCAAACTTATCAGCTCCCTGATTTGCAATCAAATTGTTAAACTTTGAAACAGTTTTATTTTATAGTGATTAAAAAGCTACAAGGGGTGGCCTAGTTTACCCTTAGCCCTGGTGATTCATTATTAACATTTATAAGTAGAGAGGCGCTCTATATGTTTACCTTGCATGTTCAGAAAATAAAACTGTTGTATTGAATATATGTAAACAAAATAAACATGTTCATATTTGCTTTTCATTTAAGTAGTTGCTGCTTGTATAAGAAAAAACTGCTTTTAAAGGACTAGTATGACCAGAAAGAGAAATATTTCCATTAGAATTGACATGATTGTTTTTACATTGTTCTTCAAAAATTGTTAACTCCAAAGTCTTGATTTTACAGCTTTGCATTTGTTTTTCTCTTTGCTAACTGAATACATATTTTCTCTAGAGAACAAACACCCACTCATTGCTTTTAACAATACATGTTCTTGAGAGGCCCTGAAAAAGCTCAACAAATTTAAACATTTTTAAAATAAAATGACATGCTTTATAGAATTTCATCAGAATTCCTTTTTCAAAATGCTTACCATTTTAGCTGTTTACATTATTCCTTTTTTGTTACTAGCTTCACCTGTGACTTCCTTAAAGTGGAATGACTGAGTAATGTGTAAGTAGTGTGGCAAAAATAATGCAGCTATTAAAATTTTCATAAACAAACTTTGATAACTATGCTCCTAAATGTATACAGGTATAAATGCATATGAAGAATTTTGACATATTTTTGGAGTTACTGTCCCTTTAAAACTGGAATTTTCACTGTCCCATAACATGCTCACTCACTTTATATTCCTCTGGGGACCTCTCAAAAAATACACGTGCAGACATTTTATCGCTAAAAATGCCCGTGGCAGCGTTTTCATATGTATCCCAGACTGGTAGAAGTAACTTGGAGGTATGACATTTGCCTTAAATATAATATCTGTAAACTGTGTATCTTCACTTACAAAAAATAGTGTGGTGATGTTTACAGATATGTTTCAAATAAGTGGGATTATTTTAAAATGTTACATTTTGGGCAATGATATCTCTTTAGGCATGTTTCTAACATTTATGCATTGCGGAAATGAAAAATAGCTTATAGGCATGATTTTCTACCTTCCAGAGGTCTTTGTGCTAATGAGCTCACCAGGCTGCAGTGATGAAAACATAAGTTTGTCTAAGTCATCATAGCCTGCAGCAGTCCATCTTTCCATTATAAATATATGTATTTAAGTCATCAAGTATAATAAGACTTCTCTGCTGCAAAAGTAGCAGCAGTCAAAAATACACAGAAAAAAAGTATTTCATTTCCTAAAGTGTCCTATGTGTAAAGAGTAATTATGCAATTCTAAGAGATAAACTGCTAAATGTATTATGGTGACTCCTTTTAGTGAAGAACATAATCTATTGCACCCAAAGTGAAATGTGTATGAATACAAAATTCTATGGGGGATCTCAGAGTTAATATAAGCTGCTGTTCAGGAAGTAAAAGGGTATTTGGCTCCAGGACTTCCACCAGAAGGGTGGTGGGTGCCTGTAAGACTCATGAAGTTAACAGATCTGAGTAAAAGATCACTTCAGAAGTGATAGTTACCGCCAGCTACAGAAGGGTTGTTTCCCCAACAAGGAGTGTAGTGGGGTTAGTGATGCCCAAGTGTTTTGGACTGAAGGTCATGTAAAAATCATTGGTTTAATACGTGCAGTACCAGGCTTCTACCTCTATGCTACTAGCTATTCAAATTCATCAGAAATATATATTATAAAAGTCCAAAAACCGAATAGTTTCAAAACTTAATAAGCACTACATGATATGAGTCCAAAAGCTCTTTATCAAGTGTCACTTAAACTTTGAAACTCTTCCTTGTGCGGACTTCTATTTTCTATATTGTTGGATGGAAGGTCAGGCACCTAGAGCAGGGTCTCAGTGGCAGGAATTAGGGTGGCAGTTCGCTAGGTCTAGAGATAGTGGTTCCCCTGGAGTGTGAGGCACTCAGGCTGGTTTCATCTCAGATGGTCAGCAAGAATTCTTCTAAGTACTCCCAATAGGTATGGGTCCTGTGCACAACTAGAAAGTGGCAAGAGCTGTTCTTGACTCCTGCTGCTAATGGATGGTAATTATGCAACAAATAATGTCCTACCCTGCTTCCCCAAAAATAAGACCTAGTGCAATTTTTTGCAAGCTTTGAAATATAAGGCCTCCCCTGAAAATAAGACCTAGCTACAGTAAAGTACGAGAAATATACTGTACCAGTACCGTGTCCCAAAAATAAAACATCTCCAGAAAGTAAGACCTAGTGCGTCTTAAGGAGAAAAAATTAATAACACACTGTCTTATTTTCAGGGAAATGCGGTATGTCCTTAAGATGGATGATTTGCTACAAGTTTAAAGTGTGTTCCTGTTTGGTATGCTTTTAATAAACTGTTCCTGTATGAAGAACCTCAGTCACCCATTATTGATTTAAAGGTACAGGCACTACACATAATGTAAGTGGGCCTATCCCTTGAGAGATTGAGTGAAGCTGACTGCAATTATCCAAGAGTGGATGCATGTAAATACCAGGAGTGGTCAAAATAGCGTTATAACATTATTTTTAATTTTATGTAAATCAGTTTTATAAAGTGCTAATTTACTTGACTAAACAGTTCAGACGGTTTTAAAACAAAAACAAAACACATTTCATTCTTTTGACAATTGAACTGAATGTGTCATTTTTCCAAGAACATTTTTGACTAAAGTTCCTATTTTATTACAGCTAAATATTGAGGTGCTGAGAGCTCATGATATGACGCAGACATATTGTATACTGCCTGTTCTGGTTTTACATTACATTTCATATTTCCTCCAGTCAAATTTCATTTTATACATAATACATAATTCCAGAAGACTTTAAAATATAGATTAAGGTTTACATTTATCCTCCAATCACATAACAAACAGAATATATCTTATAATTGTGCATACTTTCATTTTGAACTTTGTTTTAGAGTTTTTACAATTAACATGGAATAATTAACCTCAGCATTGATGGAGATGGTCCTGATGAAACTAAATGTCTTTTAACTATGAATTATGGTCTTTGCTGAACAGTAAGTGATAGTGGAGGTATATAAAAAAAAATGTAAAAATTGCTGGGACTTTGCAGACATCTTCATCACTCACACATGATCTTTGCTTTTGAATACCTTTAAATATTTAAAGGCAAACTATCGGTGCATACTAAAATCCATCAAACAATTTTTTACGATGTAGGTTTTTGTTATTCCAAGAATAAAAATTTGATAGGCAGGCTATGGTTACCTCACCAGTATATTCCCAAACTATATTAATTCTTGTTAATGATACTGGAAAGGTCTGTACCAGGAAATCCGCTGGAAAGCAGCATGATAACAAAAGAAATTACTGGAGATTTACTTAGTTATGGACTGGGACCTTCTTGCTGTAAGGAGAGGTACCCGATCCACTCCAGCGTCCGGTCTTGCGGCGCCGCGTCTCTTCCGGGTTGCGGCCACTGGGCGTGCACGCTGGCGTCATAGTACGCACGTTGCGGCGGCGTGCTTTTTGAATCTCTAGGAGCGATCATCTGACAGGCTTCCTAGCTATATAAGGGAGCCTGTCAGAAAGGTCCGGCGCCTGATTATAGGTTCCCTACCACGCTAAATGCCTGACCCTGTTCCTGTTTGTCCCTTTATTAATGTATTGTTCCTAC
>WMED01001186.1:0-28816 GCA_019650415.1 Pipa parva
TTGGTTGGTGGTGTGCCCCAGGATTTTGTAAATGTAAAAAATGTGCCGCGGGTCAAAAAAAGGTTGAAAATCACTGCTCTTTAATATGCTAATGGACCATGGCACATCGTCACACATTGTTTGACTGTTTGGGTAATGTTAAAAGGTTCATTAAACTGTGAATATCAATGAGGCATACACTAAGTGCTGATTTTCACACATGCTCTGTAAGAAGTCAATGCCCAGGACAGCTTTCTCAGCAGGGGGTGAAACTGAAAGGTTATAAAGGCTGCCATGTACTTGTTAAATGATGTATGCAGAAGATGCAAAAAATAATCAGGCATGTGGCTTGGAAGTAAAAGACTGCGGGTTTATAACGTTGGTGGCATGTACGCTAAGTGAAGAAATGTGATTTATTAAGAGACTTTAGTTCTACATGCGACTGTATAAATATTATAGCACATGTAATTACAGACACTGACAAGAGACATTGTGATCACTCACATCATAAATCTTGACCGGTTAAAGCTGCTGTTAAACTTTGACCTGTGTTGAGGCTTGCAAATTATTTGCCTTTTTTCCCCTGCTTTGTTTAAACGAATTCTAGGAATTAACCAGAAACTTTAGTTTGTAATTGTTTGGTAGCACATAGTTTTCTGTTTAGTCCTTTCCATAATTTCTCTTGCACTATGCAGTTACACCGCTACTGGTTGTTAGGTTAACAATAGCCACAGGAGGGCCGTACATGCTTTAAGAGATTTAGCAAACAAACCAGTAAATTATTAAATGTAAATATTAAATCAATAAAGATCAGTGGCAAACAACTGAGCATATTAAAATGACCTATAAGGTGGTTATCCCCTTTAAAACACATATCTCACAATAATGCAGCCCAAATCTGCACTGTAGATGCTTCTTGGTGAAAACATGATCTATTTACCCTTCTGGAATCTTAATATAATCCTTGTGTGATTTAATATGCATGATACAGCTGAAACTAAAATCTTACTGCTTAATATTTCTAGAAGTTTCTAAGATTTCTCACAGTGATAGCACTGGGTACATTTTATCTTCTCACCTCAGAACCTGCAAGGTCATAGTGATCTGCAAGCCAGTGCCATTGATGACATTGCTAAGCCCAAGGTTTGACATGTGTTTACAAACACTGCTTCCTCTATTGAAGGGGTTAAAGGAACAGTATGGCCAAATATAATAAAAAGGCGCATTTAATTATTTATGTTAATTACTATCTTTTATTAAATGCATTTTATTATTAATTTAATGAAAATAAATAAATAAAAATTCTTACCTGTAAAGAAGTACTGTACAGAACTTCTGTGTTGTAGACTCAGTCTTCATTCTCTGCCAACGACTTTACGGCATCCCAAGTCTCCTGATCCCTTCAAAGATGTGCAGCCCTCTCCAGCCGCACTGATTATGAAGCCCCACGCTGATATTTCCTATGACACTTGGGAGACTGTGCATGTGATCAACGCATCCTCACTTGATGATGTGCACGCTCTCCCATGTGACAGGAAATGCCGGTGCGGGGCTTCATTATCAGTGAGGCTGGAGAGCATTGCATATCTTAGAGGGGATCTGCAGACTTGGGATGCCGTAAAGTCGATGGCAGAGAATGAAGATGGAGTCTACAACACAGAAGTTTTGTACAGCTCTTCTTTACAGGTAAGAATTGATAATATAATGCATAGTAATTAACATAAATAATTAAATGTGTTTTTTTTTTATTTTTGACCATACTGTTCCTTTAAGACAATTATCAACACAACAGAGATGATATATTGATCTGACCTGAAACTATATATTATAAAGCCTAATATCAGAAAATCCTCAAACACTATGTCACAAGAGGCGCTTACCTCTGCTACTGCTGTGTATAGCCCAATGCTTCCGGGTTCTCAGCCAATCACGGCCAGCTAACATCACCTGTAACATCAGCGGTGGGAGACTTAAATATGAGTGCTATGGTTAGCACAGCGCTTGAGTATCAATGTCAGTATAGGTGAATACCAATGGATCTTCAAGCATGGCATTTTTGGTTCAAGATTATTCTGCCTGTCTATCTATACCTTGTGTTACAGCCTGCTACTGCCTCATGAGTTACAGCTTTTGTGTAACTAGCAGCGCAGCCTCAGTCAAGTCCAAGCATCCAGTATGTCTATGCAGCTTGCTACTGTATCCCAGGAGGGGATCATCTAGTCCCACGCTGCCCAGATGAGATGGACTTTTTCCAATCCCCCTCTGCTCCTTGGCTCCCCATAAGCAAACAAATCATTTACAGTGTTCTCCTTTTGACATTTAAGGCACTTCACTCTGTTGACCCTCCATACATTTCCTCACTTGTATGCCCATACATTCCTCAATGCAAACTGCGCTCCTCCCAAAGCAGCCAGCTTTGCATGAAACACCCCAAGACTTCCTTTTCTCATCTTAAACCATTTTCCCTCTCTGCACCTCACATCTGGAATTCTATACCCCTTTATCTTCGCCAGAAACATTCCTTCTGCACTTTTAAACCAAACTGAAGTCCTACCTTTTGGAGCACTAGCACTGATATTTATCACTGATTCTTATGTATCTATTTTATTTAATCTTTAATTAGTCATTTATGCTTAATATTTGTATTTATTTATGTTTTTCAACACATTGTCACAGCTCTTATCACCCTTCTATCTGTGTATGTAAGTCTTCCTTCCATTTAGACTGTAAGCTCCATGGCGAAGGGACCTCCAACCTCTTGTGTCAACCACAATCTAGTACTTAAAGTGTTGTATCCTTGTGATATTATACTTGTACTGTTTGAAGGGGAACTATAGTCAAACTACATCTTTACATATGCAATACTATACCTTAGTAAGAAGTGTTTCTCCCCAGTAGATGTTTTATGTGAAGCAGAATGATTAAGTAGGCAGCACTGATAAACTCCTGTAAAAGGAAATGTGTGTGACATGTATTGGCCAGTTTTCCATGAAAAGGTACCCTCCTCCGGAATTTTTGCCCTACTTACTCCTTAGCACATGTGCACAAGTCAGCTTTCTCTCTGTAATCTCCTGCATTCCAACTTAATTTATGTAGCCAAAAGGTCAGTACACTGCTTAACCAATAGCAGTCAGGCAGATTTTTCTTCTCCTGTTGCCTGACTTGCAGAACAGAAAGAGGAGCGGGAGCGGGAAGAAAGAAAATGTCAGCTCTCAGGAAATCCAATTAAGGGAAACAAACAGCAAGTATTATTTCTTCTCTAAACTTTAACTATTTGTGTCAGCAATTGACTTAGTATAAAAGGAGTTTAATATGTATGTGTGCAGTTACATCAGTATTATAGCGCCCATTTAATGTACTTTTCCCATGTCTGTATTATATTTATATTGCAGAATTTTACAGCGCTGCGTACATTTGTGGCACATTATAAATAAAATTATACACATACATATACCTCAGGGATTTGTACCCTGAGCTTTCCAACATATGTTGTGAACTCAAAATGTCTCCATTCTCTGACAGTTAACAAGGGATGCTGGGAGTTTTTGTACACTAGTCCTGTAAGCTGAATAGTAGGCTGTAGGTCCCTGAAATAAACATTACTCTAAATACTTTTCTGTTGACTGGAAATTTTACTGAACTAAAATCAATGCTTCTGTGGATACATTTGATTTCTCTAAGAGGATTTTCTGATCATCCTTCAAAGCACTAAAACAGTTTTTTTTTGTTTTTTTTTTACTGTGTGAGGGCGACTAGCTAAAATGTTTCAACTTAAGCTGAAACTACCTTTTGAAACATTTTGTTACATGGTTCTGATGGCTAGACTTATAAATGATTTAAAGCCTCACTATAAGTAAAACTCCAGAGACACAAGAACAGAAATATCAAAATAGAAAACTTGATTAAACAAACAGAATACTGAAATGCACAAATTCCATAAGCACTGAAACTGAACAGAATTGCGGAAAGCAAATGTGTGTAACAGAAAAAAAAAAAACATACCCTATTAATAAACAGATTTATTTTATTTATATATATTTCATATACCAAAATGGATTCTGTCAGACTAAGGTTACAGATCAGTTGACATTTCAGAAAAACACATTTCATATACAGTTATAAAAATGCATTTCAAATCACTGAAGCTCTTCTAATTGCATTTGTCTAATATATAGTACATAATCTTTCACTTGAGGATATATGGTCCTCCAGATATCATGTAAATCAGGGGTCGGCAAACTATTTGGCTGAGAGAGTGCGGCTATTCTCAGCCCCTTTTGAATTTGCTGCCACTTTCACTGGTCTCAAAAAGGCAGAAGACACCATCTGCATTGTCCAGGTCACATAATCTTTCACCTGGTACTAATTCAACTCCTACATCATGGAGTCCATTGAATGCAGTTCCTATTATCCTGTACCCTAGCATAGATGCTACCCTGGCTTGCCTTGAAGGGCAGCTGAACGTTATGTGACATTATAGTAAATCAGACATATATTTAGAATATATGAGAATAACAAGTAACCAGATTATGTTAATCTTTAAATATATAGTTCGAGTCAATGTTGTTCAAACATATGGATAGGCTGTTCTTTACATTTAGTGTTTAAGCGAGTTTCAACACAGATCTTTACTGGGCCTCTCTGAGTTGTTCGGATGGAGAGTGAATTTGAATTTTGTCTCCATGTGCTGTATTATCCATTGTGTTAGGTCATTTGATGTGGATGAAATCACTGTAATTGTGCCATTTCGCTGAATGAGTAGCTTCATTGAGAAGGCACACCAGTACGCAATGTGGTTTGCTCGGAGCATTTCTGTAACTGACCTGAACTCTTTTCTGCTTTCCTGTGTGGCTGGCAACAGGTCTGTGAAGATTGCGATTTTGGCATATTGTGAAGGTGGGTCTGTTACAATTCGGTAGGAGTGGGGAATGAGTTCTTTCCGTTTGATAAAATGGAGTTGCAGAATTACATCCCTAGGTGCCTCTTTTGGTGCTAATTTTGTCTTAGGTAGGCTGTGGATACGGTCTATGGTTAGGTGGATATCATCTAACTCAGGAGCCAATATTTAAAGAATTGGGTTGCGAAGTCAATCAGATCTTCTTGGTGTAGGTCTTCTGAGATTCCTCTTGGCCTTAAATTGTTGTGGCAGAAGCTATTCTTTATCTCTGCAACATTGTCTTTGAGGGTCCGTAATTCTTTAACTAAAGAGTAGTGGGGTCTATTCATTCTTTGTGGGACAGTATAAATTCCTCTAGTTTTTTTTTTACCAAATATGTGGTCCTGGCCATGATTCCCTTTATGTCTGCTTTAAGGGTGACCATGGCTTGTGAGATGTCTTCTTGTGTTTTCACCTCAAACTTGATAACATCAATTGGAGTTCAGTTGAGGCGAGTGATTTGTCTGTGGTTGTAATAGTTGGCATCTCTGGGGAAGTTTGTAGTGAGGCGCTGTTGTCTGGATTCTCACTCCTCGTGGGAGAGTACTACGAGGAAGGTAGGCCAGAAGATGGCAATGCCAAGTTTATTTTGACTATTAATTGAACTTAATGGCATAGACAGGTATAGGGTAATTTTCCATTATTTTGTTTTTTATATGATATATAAATCTATTCTATATGACATACTGTATATGATGTAATTTTCACATGATATATTTTGCACACGGTGTAATTTTTCGCATGATGCAATTTTACTTGCTGTCATTTTTTTGTATGGATATGTATGCATCATTTATCTATCTATTTATTGTATCTTTAGAATGTATTTTAATATGCGAATGTACTTTATTGCGCCTTGACTTTTAGATTTTTGTAGCAATATCAAATTGCCTTTAATATGGTCTTGCCTTTAGTATGTACCTGTTTTGGATGCACCTCCTTTTGCTACTATGTCATCACTGAGTGGGTGGGGCTTAATTGTATATATTGGTGTTCATGTGTAGCAATATCAGATTTGATAAAGGACCTGTGTAGCCAAAAACACGTGCATGGAATAAAGCTTTTGTGGATATATTCCATGACTCTGCTCCTTCTTCCAAACCTTATTATCCACATGGGGGAGTTGTTGCCATCTTGGTTACTATCATCTGCTGGTTGAGGTGGGGGAAATGCTGTTAGTTTTAGTTAATCTCTTGGTTTTCTTGTCATTTTACAGTGTTTATGTGTTCACTGATAAGTAGCGTCATTTTTGAGTTGATCGAATACCCCCAACACGTGTTTTGCCAGGGTACATATGCAGAGTGTATTCAGACTGGTGCTACTCCATGTGTGGTTAGACTCCACCCCCCCAGAAAATATATGCTTTTATAGGATTCCAGCCATAATCTATAAACCCAAGCTAGGCTCCCACCCTTGTTGATGGTAAATGAAACACCCATAACCCAATATGCTACAGCTCTGTTTATTAATCATATAAATGGTTGCATGTTTGACTAGTATTCAGCACTGCCACATGTAGACATTATATTGGACTGATAATAAAAGTATGAGATGGCTGCCCTATCCCCAGCATTCCCTGCCATTCTATGCAAAATAAACTGTATGGATTTGATCTTGTTACAACAGGCTGTTACAGGTCTATGCTTTTATTCAGGTTGCTGTCCTGTACAATTTTGCAACAGTAATTGAGTAAAGTAAAAGTACATAAGCCCCATTTTTTTTCACTAATGTATAAATCATATTTTTGCATAACACTGTGTAAAATAATTCATTTGATTTGGATGTGTCAGAGTCACTTTTACCTCATATGCCTTTGTTATTCCATTAAAAAACGAATGGGAAACAGAACTCCAAAGGAAAAACAATATAACAACAGTGTTTACCGAAGAATATCTAATGTAATATTATAAACCTTTAGCACCTTCAGTAAAGAGAAATAATGAGTTTTGGTCCATTATAATATCAGAGTTAAGAAAAATAAATCGCCAAAGACAAGGAAATGTATAACAGCGCTTCAAAACAATAAATTTCATTAAAAATAAAGTCCCAAGTGATGATACAAATTTCAACTTGCTGTGCTGCTTCTTCTCATAGAAAACCAGTGTGTGCCCTTAACACTGTGTTAATAAAATCCTCGTGAACAAACCTGTGAAGTAACTGCAACAAAAATCACACTGATGGTGCATTAACTGTGTATTAATACATTATATAGCGAGAAAAAGTTCCCAGAAACAATGAAAGGTCCAAGCTCATTAAACGGGATGTAATGAGAAAGGCTGAAATCTCTGCAGCGATCCCAGTGTGAAATGTGAACAATCCTCAAATCGTCACTACAATCTGCTTACCAGATTGAAGAAATATACAAGTGTTGTACAAGGTTATATGTCTCTCCTGGAGAACGCTTCCGGTCACTCTATGTTAAACACATAATGGTGGAAATTTATTAAATTCGTAAATTTTACTGATCGATCGGAATTTTGATCGATCGATCACTTCACCTTTAATAAATTTCGCCCATACTATACCATCCAAAACATACATATGTCCTCTGTGCGATCCTCTGATTAGAATCGTGTATCTGGGCCTCTCTGGGAGACAAGTGGTGCTGTTTGCACTCTTGCCTGTTTAGTCGCTATGTTTAGGATCAGGACTGGAGTCTCTGTGCGGTTCATACATTGATAGGATGTGAAGCATGTGTTTCCTAAATGGTTATAGAAGCTCATTCATTGCACTTCAGTCTGGAACGCATATGCGTTTCAGACCCAGACCGGATATGACACGTGTCGACGTGTCTTCCGGTTTGCAAGGCGGCAATGCAGTGTATTTAAACACAGACGCATTTATGATTAAATACAGCTTTTTCATTGCAATTTTTTGGGTTCCTGAGGAAGCCGCCAACCAAGTGCGGTGAAACGCGTTGAACTTACAGTTGGACTTTCTGGATGTTTTATTTCTATGTGCATATCTTGCAGAAAGCTTTGCGAATATATTGAATATTTGCTGTTTCAAATAAATGTGTTAAAGTTGTTACACTATGAAGGCATTCCTTTTTTTTCCATGAGTGAAATCTGCGTGTTTCCACTTTGGCGTATTTTGGATGGTATACTATGTGTTTAACATAGAGTACAACACTTGTATATTTCTTCAATCTGGTAAGCAGATTGTAGTGACGATTTGAGGATTGCTCACATTTCACACTGGGATTGCTGCAGGGATTTCAGCCTTTCTCATTACATCACGTTTAATGAGCTTGGATCTTTCATTGTTTCTGGGAACTTTTTCTCGCTATATAATGTATTAATGCACAGTTAATGCACCATCAGTGCGATTTTTGTTGCGGTTACTTCACAGGTTGTTTTGTTCACGATAATATCAGAGTTGCTAGGAAACATGCATTCTCAGAACTGTCACAGAGAATTAGTCAATCCCATTTAAGATCCAGAAATCACTACTTTTACCAATCTTGAGTAAAAGAAAACTGATTGTATGAATTCCATTGCTCTATTTGGGCATAGACAATGACCTACAGCTGTAGGTCAGAGAAGCTAAAAATATGTATCCATTAAACCAAACCTTACTCTGCTTTCCAGCATGCAAACAGCTATAATCCCAACTGCCTGTAAACTTGTGTTCTACAGAATGAAACAAGACAGAAGAGCATGTAGAAGCAATTCATGTCGTCTAACTAAAGAAAAAAAATCTAGGGCCTACAAGAGAAACAGAACCACCAACAAAATCTGCAATATTACCATAGGCACTAGAACTATCATAATAAATGATAAATCTATTTTATATAATTTGCCGGAAACCGTAGTCCTCCAGACACTTTGGATCTTGGATCAATCTGGGCATGTGCAGTCGGTTAGTTTAGCTGACATCACTCACATAGACCACATAGATCGGAAATGTATTCATCTGACTATCCTGGGCTGAGGATCATCAAATGAATACTGACCTGTAGCAGCAGTACCCTTTGTGCGCTAGATCGATCAGGTTTTGCCGCTATAGTTCCCCTTTAGGTCACCTCAGTTATTCATGACATTTGTCTTTTCATTGTGAGGGGCAGTCTGCTTTATAAAGAGCCCAAAAAAAAAAAAAAAAAGCCCAACAACCACAGTTTTGAAATGAATAAACAATGTATTTTTAGAAAGAAACTTTGGAACATATTTGACAACAAATATATGGTTCCTTTAAAGACAAAGTATACTGTTCACTTGCACTTTTGATCTGTCTGCAAAGAAAAACAGATTTGATGATGAATGACAAGTATCTATGCGTTGAGATACTTCTTCAAATCATCTTCTGTGTTTGACGGACTATAAAGTTGATGCATTTTGCTTTCTTTTCATATAACTCATTGTTATGAGATACCCGCAATTTAACAAATGTTGATCCCTCAGAAAGCAAAGCTATATATATAACCTTTGCCTCTTCATACCTATTTTATAAGCTGTGAAACTGAGTCCTTGATCTAAAATATAATATCTGCAGGGCTAGTCTCTCTTTCTCCTGCAGGCTGCCTACTGTGTACTAGGCTCCTTAGAGGCAGTGCAGCATCTGTACTTTTTGAAGATTGTGAGAGCCAGAAGCAAACCTAACATCCTTTATTTAATCCCCCCAAAAAACATACTTAAAATAGTAAAGGCTTACCCTGTCCTACACAATTTATGGTAGAGTGTTTTCTAACATTGGATGCAGCATAAATGCCTTCAAGCAAGCATGTAAGAGGAATAGAACAGAAACAACATCAGCTCAGTATCAAACTACAACAATATACAGCTAAGCTAAAAAGATTACATTTTAGTAACCTGTATATGTAAAGTATGATTTTTAAGTTAATCCACCCATTCTTACATTATTAACAGATTGTTTGCCCATTGGGTTGAGCCATCCAATACTTGGTTGCTGTATAGTATTATTAATATACAAAGTATTGAGATTCTCCCTAGGCTAGCTAACTGTCGACATTAACTTGCCTAGCCAGATTCACACTTGTAATACCCATAATGTCACGCAACAAGTGTAGTTAAGCAATCTAAAACCCACCTGTTCAGTTGTGTAAGTGGAGGGGGCGGTCACTGACCCAGTTCCATATACAGTATAAGGGGTGGGGATTTTAATGAAATTAAAATACACAGTAGCAAATACCCTTACCACCCTTACTGTTTTAGGGTGAAGGCTCAAAATCAAAAAAATGCCAACCTGTCCTAAGACTCCCTTCACTTGCTGTGTGGGGTCCACCACTACTAAATTGTTAAAATAAACAACCTTCCATTGGACCTATCACAGATCTTATATTGGAATTATTTTAAATATTTTTATTTCCCTTAACATATCCCAATACACCTCGTTCAAGTACAGGACAGGAGGGCATGATTAGTTTTAATCAGAGGTTCTTCATCCCAAAGAAAGTTATGGTTATTAGAGTGGTTCATCAACTGACTCCATTAAGGGTGAGGATTCCAACTGACTCCATTAAGGGTGAGGATTCCAACTGACTCCATTAAGGGTGAGGATTCCAACTGATGTCTGGGTTCCTGTATGGCATAAGATGACTGTTCACTTAAATGTAACATAAAATATAGCTTTCAAGTGGTAACATGAACTAGAAATAGTGTCATATTGAAAGGGATGTAGAAACTTGTCGTAATGTTGGGGACTATAAAACAGTGACAATGTGAGGTGAAATTGTCCTTCCTTATAATTAGTCATGCCAAATGACAGTATGTTGGCAATTAAAATAAGAAATAGAGTGACACTGTCTTCTTTATGCAGATATATGTAAAGATAGTATCATGTCACTTCACTAGGGCTATTCTGGGAGAATTTTCTTCACTACACATCTTCTAATGTCAGTCCCTTTGTCTCCATATCTCTTTCCCCGCATTAAAGGCTGTGCATTGATCATTTAGGGAGTTACTCTCTAAAGTCTGAATTGTCACATAAAGATATGAATTTGCCCGCTAAAGACAGTCGCAATAGACTGCTACTGTCACAGTCATGTCTTTATTATGAGAATATTGTCGCAGTTGCAACTTTACTATGGAAATATTGTCATAGTCACAACTTTAACAATTGTCTCAGTCACGACTTTACAGTGGGAGAATTGTCGGAGTCGAGGATTTGCTATGGGAATCCACTGTTTGAGAATTCAACGGTCGAATTTGGACTTTATCGGATAACCCCCTCAATCTTGCAGTTTCTTTTTTATTGTACTAAAATATAATTAGCTGTACTGTGCCCCTCGAAGCTCCTTTGGATCTCTGGACCTGGAACATGCGATACCTCTTGAAGTCTACTTTAAAGGACTTGGCAAGCCTCAAAACAACCTGTTTAAGAGAAATCTCAGGGCTGTGATTAAACTGCTTTAGGAAAGCACAACACTGCTGGGTGTGAGGGAGGTGTGTGCTGAATGCTTTCATGTTGCGTAAAGAATTTCTGTGTTGCAGAGGGAAGTAATGAGGAAGGCAGATACCCAGAAGACTAGATTGGCTAAACAGCGACACAAATTATATGGAGGATAACATACACTTTCTGTAAATTCTATGAATATTAATAAACAGATAAGAGTTCCGTGATGTTATAAAAAGCATAAGGCAGTAGGCATGGAACGCCTTCATACTGTTATTGTATAGTTAAATAAAAAACACTTTTATCTGATGTGCCATTATTTAATTTTTGTTTTGTTTTCCAGATATTTACTCCTGAATTCCCTGATTGTTATCTTGGGTTAGTGGAGCAGGAATACTCAACTGTTTTCTTGCTGAATTTGTAACTAGTAGCTCTAAAAAACAGAAAACATTGAGCCTTATTGACTAAAGAATGAATTCACCTGCCAAATTCACCTCGCTACAATTCGAGTCGCATAGCCAAAATAGATGCAAATTCACTGCTCTTTATTGATGAAGCTGTGGATAGATTTGTCGAACAGGCGGACTGCTACAGACGCAGTCACGTGCATTGTGTGGAGAAGTCAGTCTAATAGAAGTAGGATGTGAAGTCATGCGGATTGGTGTGAATTCCTCCAGTGCAGTGCAGTGCCATTATCCTCACCATATCACACTAACTGCATATCATTGAATAATACATCTATTTCTATGTCACCTTCGTCCACGTTAAGTAGTAGACTAATTTAGTCGCAGTTGCTATTGTTACTTTTGAATGATTAGTCACTTTATGCCACAACAGGGCCCTGCCATCAACCCAGCAACGCACCACTCTGATGTGGGGAAGTCAAACAGGTGAAATCAAAGCACCATGCCTTGTCGAATTTGTGACTGTGACAGACTCCGCCGCTTGGTCAATAACAAAGTTATGCAAAGTGATCTCTAAGATCGTGACTTTCGTAGTCGCCAAATTAGATGCATATTCCCCCCCATCGCAGAGTTTTCTCAATAAGTGAACATGGGGAAGTGGCGATCAAATGTGAATTCGGAGCTATAAGTGACAAGTCACAGCTTGCATCTGTGCCACATTGGTGGTTGCAAAATGCATTTAAACAGTATTTAAATGTTACAGATACTCTGCCCTGAGTGACAGTTTCTACAGGAAAACATTATGTTTGGTTTGAAATAAATAATAAATGTAAAAAAAAAAAATAGTTTTAAAACTTACACATTTCCTTATGGGTCCACAAGTATCTCCTGGAAAGTTCTTATTGAAATACTATCAGGTTTCTGCAGTTCATAGTTTTTTTTTCTTTTAGTGTTTAGGGGTTTAGTAAATACAGCTCAGGGAAGGATTTTTTCAGGGAGGGGAAGAATAAACCCTAAGCTGGTACAATGTTAGAGAAATCTGAAACACAAAAAATTGGATGATATTGCTTCTGGGAGGTCTTGTCACCTCCTGGCACTTTCCCAAACTCTTCGTAAGACTCGGGTTTTCAAGTTGTTCCTTCCCCCCACACACACACATGCCTCTCACATCCCTGCGTTGCTCTGGTAACCAGGCTTTCAGCATCCAAGAGATCCAGAAAGAATAAAATAGACTCTGTGTGCTGTGAACACATAGACACAGCCAAGGCATTCCAACACATACATACAATTCTATAGCGCTTCCCATTTTATCCTTCTTATTCCCACACTGCATGACAACAGACAGGCACGCATCAAGATGTCACATACAAACGCATGCTTACGTCAAGATATACATACATATTGACACCTGGCACATAATTATATCTAAATGCTGCATTTTAATATTAAAAAAAAAAAAAAAAAATTCTCGCTACAGTTCTCCAAAAGATAGCAAGAAGCCAGAAAATAACAATAAAAAAATAAAATAAAACTGTAAAAAAAATCTTAGATTATTCAAAAGTGGAAAACAGACATCACAAAGCTTTCAACATCTGTAAGTATCAAAGACATTTTAAAAATAGCACACACATGTACTGTATTTATAGACTACACTGCCCCGTGGCATATGTATATATATATATTTATATCTGTAAAAAACAAAATACATGTCATTCAAGTCTTGTTTTTAAGACTTAACGATAAACCATGTTTTTACACAAACATCAACACTTTAATTTAAATGAATGACGCAATTGACAATCTGAGCCATGAAGCTGCATCTTAGCTAGTTTAGAGACCCACAATTAGTTTGAGCCACTGGTGCACTGAATTCAGGGAATTTATCTGGGGACACAGCTTTCCTATATTTTGTGCATTATCAATACAATACAATACTACACTTTATTGGACCATTATCTGATATATCTGTAAAGGAGGGATTGCCGGGGGCCAAAACTGTACTTTATTGGACCATTATCAGAGATCATTGTAGAGGAGGCATTACTTAGGGACAATATAGCATTTTATTGGGCTATTATCAAGGATCACTGTATACCAGGCATTACCTGGGGTCAATAATGTACATTATCTGACTATTAACTGGGATTTCTTTTTTATAGGACAGCGGTGGCGAACCTATGGCATGTGTCCCAGAGAAGGCACACACTCCATCACCACCACTAGTATTTCTGATTCCTCCAGCGAGTGAGTGGTCTTTCAGTGCAGGGCGCAGACCCTACCTGACATGTTTAGATAACATTTAGTTCCCCTTACAATCTACCAACTGTCACCGACCAGCTAAAGATCTGGGAACAATGGTATAAGCAAGCATTACCAACTTCCTCTTTAAACCAAGGGGTCTTATTCATGAAAGTCTAAATTATTGCATAAAGGTGTGAGTTCAATTTGTTAACCACTCGCCCATATTTGAGTATTCATCAAATTCTGCTACGTGACGAATTTGCATCCAATTCAATAACTAATGACAGTCGCAGACTTACAGAGCACTTTGCACCACTTCACCAATCATTTGCAGAATGTCATCCCCTAGCATCAAATTTCCAGTCTGATATCAAGTGAATCTTTAATTCTTCATGAACTGGTTGACAATGATAACACTTTTGCACAAACATCAAGAAGGAGAGGTCCTTTTGCTCAAATGGTTGTTATGGACACCACCCACATGTATATGCTGCAAGCCAGCAAGGGTGGGAACTGTCCTTCACAGTACAAAAAGGGACAGCGCATTTCCCATAGCAACCAGTTTTGCAAATGACATCCTGTCTCTGAATTTCCTTGTAAAAGTGGTGTTCTCCTTTAAGCTTCCTTGAATCTGATGGACTATACTAAAAGCACTTCTTTTGCCCTGATTCAAAAAAAAAAAAAATGCAGTCAAAGGTGGATCTGTGTACAATTTCTGTCTAAAGCTTTAAAGTGATATTGTTTTTCTGATTGCTTTTAACAAGGACTCCACAGAAATAGACTTTTTTTTTTTTAAATTTGTATCCAGACAAACCACTTTGTTGCATTGATTATTTACTTCAACCAGCATCAAATCTGACAAATAAAATTATCCGAGCCATCTAGCCCTCAAAACAATCTAGTAGTTAAGTGTACAGAAAAACTGATGAAGGTTTGATGTTACTTGCATTTGCTTTTCAATCAAAAAAAAAAAACAACAACTTGACAGATAATTTACTTGTTTTAATGGGTTTGCAATGTTATAAAAGTATTGGCTACAATTTTTTTTTTCTGTTGTTTTAAGAATTCTGAGTTAGAAATCCATATAAGCCAATGCATTGCCTCCGGCAAGTAATATCCAACAGTAGAAATAAGCACACAAACAAAACATGCTAGTACAGTTTGCACTCTCTCTAATGTAATATTGCTAGACATGCTCCTAATCTGCTTAGAAGCAAATACAGATAGCTTCATGCACATTTCCTGCAGCAATAGCATCAAACTCATTCCCAATTCACACCCTTCTAGTTCTGCTTCAATGCATTCAGTGCAATAGCAGCTTAGTGATCACAACAGAAAGGTTCTACTTTACAGGAAACATATGCAGCTGCAGGGATAGCTTACGCGTAACATTTATTGTAAAATGAATGAAATGAAAACAATACTGCCCTACAGCACCGTATGCAGTGGATACTGTCTGATCCAGTCTGATTAACGGGGTGGTGCATTACACCGAATCTGCAGGGAATTCATCATTGTGCTATTGGTGATGCAGAACCGTCCTGCAAATAAGTCATTCGAGGTCTTCATATATATCTTAGTTACAGCCTGTTAAAGGATAGCAAAAAATTGCTTGTCAGAGTGAAAAATAAAAGGAATCAAAGGTCATGTGCCTCTATTAGACATTTGAGAGACCTATGGCAGGTTATATGCAATATAAAGATGGTCCTTCAGCAAGTTGACATACAGTATATAATTGCACTAAATAAGCACATCTCTCTCTCTCTCTCTCTCTGCCCCACAAGTTTAACATAACAATCTATCTAAACAGAGGAATGGAGGGAGGACTAATGTGAGACAGTTCTATTCACAGACTGTGAGAAGAGCACAGTTTCCCAGGGGAAATCACAGTAGGTGATTGATATGGACATCTGGATGCCAGTTGACCTCCTATTCACCTGCTGCTAACACCTTTGGTATCAACAGTTTAAGGCAAAGCAACATCTGACTGCAGTATGGCATGCACGGATCTAAATCCTCCCCAAGCACACTTAAATCAGGAAGAAATCTTTCAGCGAGACAACCTTAAACTATATTATAATGCTAGACAACAATGTCCAGTGTGCATTGCATCTGATAACAGGAAGCTTATTCAATAGTACTGTCAGGGAAGATACAACATTTGAAATATCTGTTTGGTAGTTATCAACAAAGTGCTTGCTCCATTTTTCAAACATTTTCATCAGTCCTAGGCAAACTAAAAGCCACTAAATCAGGCATTTGTATATGCAATATTATACCAACCTCAGTATGTATATATTATACTGACACAGGACAGGCAAATTTCCCATAATATAGGGTACAGTAAAATAAAGATGGTCTTTTGCCATATAGAGCAAAAGTAAAAATGAGTAGCTATATGTTTCAGAAATCTCTTATTACAACAGGATTAATTGTAATGTGGACACACACCTCTGGTAATCAGGTACATGCTAAAGCAGGGGTCGGCAACCTATGGCTCTTGAGCCAGATGTGGCTCTTTTGATGGCTGCATCTGGCTCTTTGACTGTAACGAGCAGTGGTCACATGCTAGCACTGCTCATTACAGTCTGCTGGCTAATCACCGGCAAGCACTGTAGAGACAAAATTCTCTCAGCGCTTTGGCTAGTAATCTGCAGTCATTGAAGTCACCGTGCTTCTGAGTTGGTAGCCAATCCGGAGCCATTGACGTCACCGCGCTTCCTGGTTGCTAGCCAATCCAGAGTCGCACTATGGGGGTAATTCAGCAAAGTCCGAATTCGCATGAGTTGTTGGCTTCGCGACAATTCGAATCCCATCGCCAACAATTGTTGCGAATTCGCTTCAATACGCGACAATTCGAGTCCCATTGCCAACAATTGTTGTGAATTCGCTTCAATACGCAACAATTCGAGTCACATCGCTAACAATTGTAGCGAATTCGCTTCAATACGCTTGTTGTAGAATAGGCCAACCTTTGTGTAGACCTGTGAACAGTGAACAATTCTCTAGACTGCGACAAAAATAGAGTAAAGAGTTGCGATTTGGCTGGATTACAATCTATCTATATTAATTTTGGAATATAGCACAAGGGCCCACATTGGCCAACAACCAGGGGATAATTATATTTAAATAACACTAAAAAAAAATTATGTATCAAACATGCAGTTTTATGTTGATTATTTTATTAGATTTTACTTTAACAAGTAATGTAGCTTTACAATTTAAATTTTGTTAATTTTTAAATTGATGTCTAATAACTGACATATACATATAGCAATATCGATCTATTCAATAAAACAATGTTAAAATGTACTCAAGATGCTTGTTATATAAAATGTTATATGTTAAATTATATATATATATATATATATATATATATATATATATAGTGAAAACATGATGATGCTTGTAATATTAAATGTGCGATCGGTTGTGGAAATGCGACAAGTTCTGGTCGCATTAAATAACGTTAGGTTCTACCTTCTGCGACTCCGCCCCTGCGGCTTATATATGTGGTGACGTTGCTCTTGAAATTCATTATGCGACATCACCATGCCTGGAGTAACGGACCTGCTGGAAGAGGAGCAGAGGTATGTGGTGGGGTACCTTTTATTTAAAAGGTACGATGCCATCCCTCCAGGCACCAAAAAAATAAACAAAATTAAAAAACACATCGTGCGCAGACTCATGCACAGGATGCGCAAAAAATTTAATCTCATCTTGACAGTGAGGCAGGTCCAGAGACTCTGGAGTGACCTGAAGAGGAGGAAACCCCAACTAGTGCAGGAAATCAGAGGTTAGTTGATTTTACACTTTAATAGAAATAAGTGTAATAGTATTTCATTAGGATTAATTGTGAAATTTAAATTGGACATTGGAAATGACAAACAGCTGTTTAGAATGGCAAATGTGCAATGGCGTTATTATTGGCTATGTTAAATGTGTAATAGCGGAGATTAATTTTTTGGCACTGCTGTTTGCAATAATAGTTTTAAACTGCTACAGACATGTTATTGTAAAGTGGCGATTGCGACAGTAGCAGACTATTGCATCTGGATGTAACTAGTGAAGTAAAAACTTTTTCTAATGAATGGTAGACTTTAGCCAATCAACAAAGGCAGAAATAAAAAGTACATGAGAATATTAATTAAAAAATGAAGTTTACAACCTTTTTTCCAGTGATGGCAACCTAAAATTACTTTGGTAAGTGCCATCATCGTCACTATTCAGTTAAAGGTGTTTGAAACGTTGTAAGTGTGGCGACTTCTAAAACAAATACTATCGTGGTCGCAACATCTAACCAGTCCAGTATTGCGACCAACAAGGTTGAAATAAATACTACCCTGATAAAAATTAAATTTATTATGCTACCTTTATAATTAAATAGTGCAAGTGAATTTTCATTCAACTGCAGATGTTTTCCTTGAATCCTTAAAAAAAACATTTTGTATGTACTTACTAAGTAGATAAATAAGAAACATTGCTGTCATAAAAGACGGGACTGCTACAGATAATGTCAGCACACATCCAAAGGCCTTAGGTTACCAAAGTCTATGTCAAAATTTACAATAAATAAAGCTAACGAAAAATTATTTCAGAAAGACAATATAAAACTTTAAAAAAAAGTCTCAAGTCTTACTTCCAAATGCAGAATATGTGTAGGATAATAAATTCAACTCTCCAGCAATTCTCCAACAACTCTCCAGCAATTCGCCAACAAACCCTCAAAGTTCAATTCATTGTAACCAAATATTTATAGATGTAGTAAATGTTTGTTGATTGTTATAATTAGTAAAATGTTTGTAAGCAATAAAAATGAAACAATATAATTGGCTAAAATGTATTTGGCAACACCTCTTGGGATGTGTTTCAAATTGAACCCATACCCAAGGGAGTATTACTCTACTGCCTCTGCCTTTAATTAAATACAATTATCTGATTAATTGGACTTAAACAATCAATAAGTTAGCCCTTCCATTAACCACTTGAGTGCAGGCGACTAAGATGGTAATTTGCGTCTAGTCGCCACATCCCCATGTTTGCGACTTTTGTATCTCAGAGAATAGGCGAATTCGCGACTAATCGGGCAACTACGCTAGTCGCGAAGTGACGTAGGTCTTTGCGTGTGCGTGCACAGGTATTCGCCAATTTAAAAAGCAGCGGAGTGTGTCGAAGGTGCGAATGCGACTAGGTGAAGTGCTCTGAATTCGCATGTTTGCCTTCGCCAGACCAGAGTGGCGAATTAGGGGGTTGATGGCAGGGCACTAGTGTTGCGTAAGGCGACTATTCGTTCAAAAGTGACATTGGCGACTGCGACTAATGTGCAACATGTACTGTGAGCAATGTGACCTAGAGAATGATGGAATATTCTCACAATAAACAGTGTAACATTGTGGTAGTGACATCACTGCCCTTGACTTGTCAAATACACTACACAGGGCTTGACTTCGCCACCTATTTTGATCTGACTTTTCATGTCACACTGCGCATACGACAGCGATCGCCCGCCGTCTGCCAGTGGCACAAGCGAATTCGCACCCTCTAGATAGCGATGAGAAGTGAATTTGTGTCTAATTTAAATATTCCACTAAACTTATAGCAAGTTTAATTTTAACTACGATCAAAGGAAAACTGATGCAACGAACGTTGACCATTTTAAAACCGAGCAGTTTGTCCCATTTTTATAAAGATTAACGAAATATTAAAATAATTATGCACGCGCACGCAAAATGATGCGAATAACTCCGTATGTTGGCGAATGTCGCAGTCGCTCGTATTGTAGCGTAGTCTTCCAAATTGGTCGTGAATTCGCCACTTCCCAGGACTTTTGTGTATAAGCGAACACTGGGAAGTAGAGAATAGACGCGAATTCACACTCTAACGCGACAATTCGGACTTTGCTGAATTACCCCCTATATGTCTCTCTCAGCCGAACAGTTTGCAGACCCCTGTGCTAAAGTATGTTTGTTTATAGCAGATAAGATGCATGCAGAAGAAATAAACAGGTATGCAGCATACGGTATATGCTGAATAGGTTAATGTGCACCTGTCACCTCAAAACTAATTCTAATGAAATAAACATTTTGTAAATATATATGTTTTAAAAAATTGTACCTTTACACAGCATTTCTCTCTGTCATCTTCCCTGTCAGCCCGAGTTTTCTTTCTGGAATCGGATTGGGCGGGGCTAAATGATGACTGACATTATAGCTCCTCCAATCAGATCCCTTGAATCATGATCTAGCAGCAGAGATCTTAATACATATATATGTACAAAAATATTTATTTTATTAGTAGAGGTTAAATTAGTATTAGTGTTTTGAGGTGACAGGTGCACTTTAAGTCAGGGGAGGACAAACTACGGCATGTGGGATGGACATCTTTAGGCCGGCCCGTCTGCCAATTTTCATAAACTTTTCATTTAACCGTGTTAAACTGTCTCAGAGATGCCAGGAAAATCCACCTCTGAAGCGGGAAACAGATAATCGCTTGATGGCTGGAGTTCACACCCAACCTCTTCGCCACCCTGGGAATGTTACCAGCTCGCCGGATAGCTGAAAATGATCAAACCGGCCCAATACAAGAAAACTTTGCCCACCCCTGGGTTAAGCGGACTAGTTCACCCATTTGCTTTCCAGCAGATCTTGTTACTTAAAATCGTTCCAAGCGTCATACATCAAGAGCACCTGATCTTAAACTCTGATTTTCTAGAAATAAAAAACTAAAAAAAAAGAAGAAACAGGAGCAGCTGCTGCAACATGGACACAAAGTGAATGATAAATTGCTAATAAATGTACGCAGAGGATTTTGCGTCCATTATTTGCGTTAACATCACTTAATAAATTTCCAATAATGCACAAATACATTTTATTTCTGGAAAAAAAAATGTGTGAGAAAGAGAATTTCAAATGTATTTAATAAAAAGAAAAAAGAACAGACGCTTCACTTCTCCAGAATTCCTGAGGAGAAATGTATGTGGGAGATAGTAACCAAAAGGTTTCAATGTGTACTGACTACTGACACACCATCTGTATGACTAGAACAAAGTCATTTAGAGCTGGAAAATTTCACTGTGGCTGAAATATGATCTCATTACTTTAAAGTGCACCTGTCACCCCAAAGCCCATACTAATTTAGGGTGTACTAATAAAATAAACATTTTTGTAAATATATATGTATTTTTAAAAATGTAAGTTTATACAGTGTTTTTCTCTCTTTGTCATCTTCCCCGTCAGTCTGACTTTTCTTTCCCGAGTGTCGGGGCTAAATGATGATTGATATTATAGCTCCTCCAATCAGATCCTTTAAATCTCAATCTAGCAGGCATCTGATTGGAGGAGCTACAATGTCAATAATTTATCCCCACCAAACCAGACTTGGGAAAGAAAAATCAGGCTGACAGGGAAGATGACAGAGAGAAACGCTGTATAAAGGTAAGTTTTTTTAAATACATATATATTTACAAAAAACATTTATTTCACTAGTACAATCTAAATTAGTATTAGTGTTTTGAGGAAACAAGTACAGTTTAAAGGAGAAGTTTAAACTTGATGAGAAAAGTGGGGCATATTTACTAAGACCATTTTCAAACATATCGATTGATATCGCCCTATTTCACTGTCAATTTTTGTTTCCCTGTACTTTTTGATTTCTCTGATTTACAAAGGATTCATAGATATGTTTCTCCATTGAAATAAATTGTTATTGATAAATATCGATCTGTTTACAGGGTCATACCTTGCAATGCTTTCTATGAGGGTTCCTTCCATTACAGACTGATATCGACATCTCTTTCTATGGGAAAACATTTTGGACTTTGGCTAATTGACAGGACCAGTTCCATAGGGAATAACGGGCTTCTGCCAGCCTGAGGGTGGAGAATTCTTTTGGGCGATAAAATTATTTTTGAACAGCTTAGTAAATAAGAGAAAACAATAATATTGTTAAATATAGGCTATTTCTCCTGAATATGCTAATCAAATATGTGCCCCCAGGGGTGATTCCCAATGGGGAGGCCGGAGATACTCACTGACAGCTGTTGTATGCTCCCGTCAGCGGCGGTTCTGGCCCTATTGATGCCCTGGGTGAACTGCCTCTTGACCTCCCCCCCACCCCGAGACACCCCCATGCCCTGTGCCTCCCACCCAGCCCCGCATCCCCCACTCACCTCCTCCAGTGTTCCAGCGATGCACCTCCTCTAAGTGCTTCTCCACAATGAGGTAAGTTGAATGTGACGGTGCTCCTTAGATGCTTCGGGTCTTGCCAGCAGCTGCCAAATACAGCCGGCGAGACCCGAAGCAGCCAAGAAACGCCGTCGCATTCAACTTACCTCATTGTGGAGAAGCGCTTAGAAGAGGTGCGTCGCTGGAACGCTGGAGGAGGTGAGTTTAGCTATGGGCGTTAGCGCCCCTCAAATAGATTGCGCCCTGGGCAGTCACCCACATCGCCCATCGGTAGAAACGGCCCTGACTCCAGTGCTGCCCCTTCTCTCAGTAACATGCCTATGTCTTCTTTTTTCGACAGTCACTGTTATCCTCTTCACTTTCTGTTTCTGTGAGTTTTGCAAAAAAAAACAATCACAGGTTGAGAGCTAGGATTGCAATCTACAAAGGCTGTAGGATAGGGTTTGGAGAAAAGAGAAGGAAGTGACACAGCAGACTGTAATAAACACACACATTCATAACTCATATTCAATGTACCACTTGTATCACTGAGTTCGCCATTATTCTCTATGTAATAGCATGCCAATAGCAGTCCCCTTTGCTCTCCTGCAACAGTTAATAGTAAGTAAAAAAACATGCAACTGCACTCAAACCTCATACAATGCATTTTTTCCTTCTGCAGACATTACTTAAGTGCCAGTTTGCTGAAGCTCAGAGGGCCTTGTTGACTAAAGGCCAAATAATAGTGTTAAGCTGTAGATTCATATCTATTCACCACTTCACTTATGTTAGCTTATTGATCAAGCTCTGCGATGTGGCAAATATGCGACCAATTCAGGCAACTATGTTAGTCGCAATCTTACAGAGCACTTTGCATCACTATGTGTACATGCACAGGTGCTTCTATTATTGACTAAGCGGTGGAGTGTGTCGAAGGAGCAAATATAACTAGGTGTACTCCTCCTAATTCACCTGTTTGTCTTTGTCACATCAGAGTGGCGAATTGGGGGTTGATGGCAGAGCTCCGCATTCTACTTCTATCCGACCGACTATGCCACCCACACAATGCATCCCACATCTATCGCTGCTGTTTGCTTGTTTGTCAAGTCTATTCACCGCTAAGTCAGTAATGAGAAGTGTATTTGTGACTATTTTGGAGATGCGAAGTGAAGAGAATTCGACAGGTGAATTCACCCTTTAATCAATCAGCCGCTAAATGTAAAGTAAAGGGAATAACAGACAATTTAATAGACATAGAGAGATAGATTAGACAGACTGATAGATCATTAATTACAGCAGAGGACATATATACAAAAATGAATAAAAACGTATGCCTGTCTGTCTGGTGTCTTCTACCACTGCATTCAGAAATCAATGCGCAGCATTTTATACCTACTGCGAAGATGGGTTTTGTATGGTTTCCAGGATTGTTATGGCTCCCTGGCTCTATATGTAGCTGAAGCAGACAGAGCTTTAGACATCAAATTGATATGTCACTGCCATGATACAATAGTAAATCCTATTCCTTCTGTCACTTAATGGCTCTTGAAATAATATTTAATGTATCAAAGTCCTGGGCTCCAAATTAAATGTCAAATCTAATTAGCAAAGTCCCTGATATTGGCCTGGGGAGAGAGACACACTCCAAAAATCTATTGGATCTGGCCAGTCAAACCCAACTCTCAGCACTAGCACTCTTCATTTAACTCTGGAGACTGCACTTAATAGTCATCAGTCTATCTGCAACAACTTCTAGCTCTCTAGGTCCACAAAGTTATTGCAACAGCGCTTCCCTCGATAGCCGTAGTAATCATTTTGTTTGATATTTTCCAGATCAACATCAGCAGATGCTTTTTTATTATTATTTTTTTTTTTTGTGTGTTTGTTTTTTTGGCACTGCAAGAAACTACTTTATTGTCTTGCATCAAGTATAACAAAATGTCCTTCTTCAATAGAAAATGGTGTGATTGTTTAGCAATAAAAAATATACTCTGGCAGAACCGAGGAGCATAGCTTCTGCTGATGTTGCTGAAGTCAAACTCACAGACATCAGCCATTAGGAAACGAATGGTGGGAGTTACAATGAAGTTGCAGTTTAACTAAAACATTAGGGCCACACTTTGACCAATTTTGTACTGGTTCTAACTGCTCTGCCAGCATTTTACTATATAATCTTCTACAATGTTTATCCTTCAAGTTTCTTTTGTTATCTTTTGAATGCAGGAACTGCTCTCACTCTGCCTTAATTTGTGTTGAAGTTATAGATGACTACACTGGACATATCTGACTACATTAACTTTAAATAAAGTGCACCTAACACCTGGTAATGAAGCCCCCATAACTTTTTCAGAATGCCTAATTAAAACATTTGTAATAGATTACAAATAATGTACCTTTGTGATACAACCAGGGGATTTCATATGCAAATTCTAGGGAGGAGGTTGATTTGCATATGAAGTGCACTGGTTAGGTCAGAAGGAATGTAAATGCAACAGAAAAAGCGCTTCATTCGGCTAATGATTATATCACACAGCTACTTTTTTTTTATATATATAATGAAGATCTATTGCAATGTTTTATTAAGAAATTCTGAACAAATTTTTATTTCTAGGTGTTAAGTGCACGTTAATATTTTATAGCTATACTCCTACAATTATCCGGCAAGACATAAAAGAAACAAAATATATATATATCTTTAGTTTTTTTTTTAACAAGCTCATCAAAAGTTTCATAGAGCTTTCTCTCTTTGCCCCATTAGGACTAATTTTTATCTACCTTCAAACACCTTTAGCTGCTCACATTTAATTATAATCCCAGCGTTGACTGTTCACACCTAGATTCACACAGTTGCAATTATTCTCACACATATATACAAATTGCTAAGTCTAATGGTTACATTTTGGGAGAATGTTGATTGCTCACACTTAAAGGAACACTACAGTCCCACATTAATATGCATAAAAACTATGACTATGCTGTGATATTTTGTTGTAACTTTAATAGTTTATATATAATGCTGACTTTTTAGAAAATATCTTAAAAAGACATTACTGTAATACTTTTATTTTACCATTGGCTGTGCTGATTAGATTGTTCATTGCTTGTAACTTTAATAAAGTCCGAATTGTTGCATATAGGTGCGAATTCACCAAATAAAGACAGTCACAATAGGTTGCTACTGTCACAGTCGCGTCATTATAATGAGATTATTGTCGAAGTCGCGACTTTACTATGGGAAAATTGTCACAGTCATGACTTTACTATGGGAAAATTGTCGCAATGTTAGCTTTAACAAATTGTCATGACTTAACAATGGGAAAATTGTCACGGATTTGCTATAGGAATCCGCTGTTTGAGAATTTGACAATCGAATTCGCACCTTAGTGAATAACCCCCTATAGTTTATATATAATGTAGACATTTTAGAAAACATCTTAAAAAGACCTTATTATAACACTTTCATTTTATCATTGACTGTGCTGATTAGAATGTTCATTACACCTGCAGGTAACTGAACAGACAGAATACAAAATCTAATCAAATGGATGCAAAATGGACCTTCCAAACTCAAAGGGGTTGAATTATTATAAAATAGAAAAGAGAGATAAAATACCTGAATACCTGTATCATCAATATAAATAATGATGTGCTGTAACTAAGAGATTACAACTGTCAAAGTTAAGTACAATGTTTACATACACGTATTATGAACCTTGATAACAATTGGGGTTTAGTGTACATTTAATGTAATAATGCTGGGCTTGATAAAGATGCATTCCTATATCAAAAAGAAAAAGAATAAGGACTATAGAAGTTTTGCTAGGTTCCATGAAGAAACATGCATACTTATCAAAAAAGGAGCTTGCTTGGCTAAATTAATCTCAACAGTTCCTCAGTTAGATTGTGGCGTAGCAAAGCCAGTTGTGCATTTTTACTAAAAGGAGAAATTTATTAAACTCGAAAAAGGCCAATTTCAGTCTTTTCGAGTTTATCCCATGTAGATCTCAGCTGTTTTAAATTTTTCGATCAATTTTTACCGACATAAACTTTTCAATCGAGTTTTTCTATCTGATTTTTCAATGGAAAGGTAGCCATACAACTAAAGTACGAGATAATGAGTATAAGAGAACCCCTGCAGTACAAAAATGCCAGTAAGCTCAGCTTCAGATTGTAAGCTCTACGGGGCAGGGACCTCCAACCTCTTGTGTCAACCTCAACATATCACATAACAGTGATGTATCCTTGTTATCTTATACTGTATTGTTTAATGCAATTTCCCATGTTTGTATTTCATTTTTATTCTGAACTGTACAGCGCTGCATATGTTTGTGGCACTAAAATTATACCTACATACATACAAACATTTACACAAGCCACAGTCATTGGCAATGCCAGCGAAACGGCAGGCACAAAGAACTCAACCCACTGCAGAGTTAGATCAATGCCATAAGGAATTATTGAATTTAACAAACACAAATCTGAAGTTTATTTTTTAATTTCTCTCAAACAGGAGCCCATATATATTCTTTCATCCAGAAAGTAATTTCTAAGAAAGTGTTTTGGACTGCTGGCTGATTCCAGCCGTGGGATCTGGGCATCAGTACATAAATTTGCATTATTACAACTGTCTTACAAGGTTAGCTGTTAATGGACTGACATTTCATCTCATATATATTCCAGAGAAGTATTTTTAAGATTGTAGATATCTTTATTATAGGATTTAATTGCGCTACAATATAATTACCCACAGCCCTTCTAGTTAAGACACAGGGGGTAATTCAGCAAAGAGTGAACTTACCCTCCGATCCTTCGCCTCAGTATGCAGAGACTGTTACGTGTTCACTGATGTACTGCACGCGCACATCAGTGAACGCTTTAAAGGGGTTCCAGTCTCGGCGAGGCTCGACTCGAGACGCCTCGCCAAGACTGGAATCCCTTTAAAGCATTCGCTGATGTGCGCATGCAGTTCATCAGCGAACGCGTAACAGTCTCTGCAAGCTGATGTGAAGGATCAGAGGGTAAGTTCACTCTTTGCTGAATTACCTCCATAGTGTCTTTCAGAAAATTGCTATTTTACAACACGTTCCCTTTCAAAGCTTGCTTTACGCCTGATACAAAACACACGTTGAGTTATCCCACCAGCGACTCTTGTTCCATTTCATTGTTACAGCAAAAGTGATTTGGTTCCTCAAAGCAAAAGCATAAAGGGGTTGAGGGACAATAATATAAACAATAATAAATAAATGTGAAAAAAAAATGTTTATAAAAGCAATCAATTACTTGTTGTAGCTTTGTCACATTAATCTACCCAAAACCCACTAGGAATCTGGTCCCAGCATGCTTTTATGCCTAGAACACCCACCTTTGGCTTTGGGAATAGATACTAGGGTGCTTCCAGGTCTTAAAGGCACAAGATTCCCAATGGTTCCATATGGGTGAGCAAGGGTCCCAAATGTTACATTGTGGAAGGGAGAAGAAGCTTGGTCGGTAACCGGCTGGAGAACCCAGAATCCTACTGCCAATATAGCACAGGGGTAAGGAAACTGTGCAGTAAATCCCTCGTTCAAATCCAGGCTGAGACCACATGTACTGTATATTGCAAGCTTGTTGTGAGAGGTAGATTTAAGCCATGTAGATGTGCACCCTATATTCCAAACATGGCCAACACTTTTGGGTGATACCATTTGCTTTGAACAACTTTTAGAATAGAAAAAAAAAAAAAAGGTGAAATCAATAAAAATCCATGAAGCAGGACGAAAAGGCAAATCATTCCAAAACCACAAAAAATAATAAAGGCAGGTTGCTTCTATTATTGAGTTTACTATTTTTATTATAAGGTGAATGCCCCCTGGTGGCAGGTTATCGTAGTGATGGTCCAATTAACATAATCAGATGCTAGCTGGTGCAGTATACAATGTATTATAGCAGAAAGTTAAATAAACACAATGGTTTTTTTTCTGTAATATTCTGGTAAGGGGTTAACTGACAGTTTCCGTATACCTCTCCAGCACATTCCACTGCTAAATCCTGATTGGTTGTCATTATCAACAACACTTTAGCTTTATGAGCAGAAGAACACAAAAGAGGGCTGATGTTAAGTGATTGTTATAGTGTTAGTAATTGGTTAATCACTTCTTTTTATGATCCTGTTAATGTGGTGTTATCACCTATACAGTAGTTGTCTCTTAAACACCTTTCGTTTTCACCGTCAGTATTTTTTTTTTCATTGAACATATGGATCCTTGATTTTTCAAGCACCTTGGTCTAATATTAAAACACATTTGTACCCTAAGGAAAAGCTGCGTAAAATTTCTGACAACTCTGCTGATTTGTTAACAAATGTTCTGTAAGAATCTGTAATAAAGAATACCTTTGATACCACTGGTTTTTATACATATATATATACAGTATATATATATATATATATATATATATATATATATAAATATATGCAAAAGTTTTAGGCAGATGTAGAAAAAAATGCTGTAAGAATGCCCAGCAAACTAACAAAAAGAGAAATTAATTCAAATCAATATTAAGAGTGGTCATCTTTGGTCTTCAAAATAGCAACAACTCTTCTAGGTACACTTGCACCCTGTTTTTGAAGGAACTTGGCAGGAAGGTTGTTCTGAATATCTTGGAAATGTAACCACAGATCTTCTGTGGATGTAGCCTTACTGAAATCATTATGCCTCTTCATTTCAGACATAGCAACTTCAGGATCCCTTGTTCTTTTATACAAT
>WMED01001187.1:0-2500 GCA_019650415.1 Pipa parva
TAATACATCGCTGCTCTTGTTCATGTATGTGAAGTGGATTGTCACATACTACCCACTCCCTACTGAATTTTGACAAATGTAACTAACTGTGCATGCGCATATCGATTGGCGCTTGTGCAGTTGGTTAATATTGGTAAACTTTGCGAGGGGGCAGGTATTATATGAGGACCGACATCACTCACATAACCAGGAAGTGAGCAGGAGCGGCGATGTATTCATCTGACAATCCTGGGCTGTGTACTGCAGTTAGACTGATTAGGTAAGTTTTATAGTTCATTATAGTTCTCCTAGTAGATTTCTGCTCATAAATAAGCAAGTACCGGTACCTTACTAAATTTTATTAGTTTAGTTTCCTTATTTAACCTTGCTTATAAGTTCTCATGAGCAGGGTCCTCTAATATTTAATTGCATTGATATATATATATATATATATATATATATATATATATACTCTTATTTATTTACTATCAGTCAACATCAACTTCATTACTGTTCTACAGGGCTGCAGCTTTATGCATTAAATATAATAATAATAATAATAGGAAGCTAATCTAGTAAAGAACAGCTGAATTGGCCAATCATGTTTGTGGGGAATGTAGTGCAGTTGCCTGAAGGCTTAAACTTAGACAAGAGGAGATCTTCTATATACAAAGGAATGACTGTGAGCACAACCTTTTGTACTTAAAAATATTTTGTTATATTTCTGTATGAAGAGTCTTACCCCAAAGTCAGTAAATGTCACAGCTGTTTTATTTTCTCCATGGGCAGTGCAAATACACTGAGGAAATTCACAAACACAGGTTCACACTTGAACCCAAAACAAACAGTAAGGCCATGGCCACACTTGCTACTTTGTAGTTAAGCTTATTTAATCAAGCTCATTATTTTCTATGGGATAAAACAAATTAGCCTGTTTGGTTTATTCCATTGGAAACAGGGGATGCTATTTTTCCAGGTCAAGTACAAAGTAGCCAGTTTGTCCCTGGCCTGTGACACATGGGCAAAAATTCCAACTGCAATAAAGCGATCAAAGTGACAGTGAAAAATACAAAGTCTGTATACAGAAGGTTAGTGTGAATATTTGGGTGCCAGTAGATATATTTACCTTTCCTAAACACACGGCTATTCCTAGGTCAAACTGTGCCCTTTTGTCTATATGTTTAAGAAGTTTGTATTTTAATTAGAGCAGAAACACATTGCTGCACCCTCCCATAAGTGAGGTATTTATTTTTGCATCAAAGTGAAACCAAGCACTTTGGAGATTATGGGTTATTTACTAAAGTCCGAATTGTTGCGTATAGGTGCGAATTCGCCAGATAAAGACAGTCGCAATAGGCTGCTACTGTCACAGTCGTGTCTTTATAAAGAGAATATTGTCACAGTCGCAACTTTATTATGGAAAAATTGTAGCAATTTTAACTTTAAAAAATCGTTGCAACTTTACAATGGGGAAAATGTCTAAGATTTGCTATGGGAATCCGCTGTTTCAGAATTCAATAGTTGAATTCGCACCTTAGTGAATAACCCACCATGTGGCCACACCTTTATGACAAACCCTCCCCTACTGATTCTCAGGCACAGGACAGTAACACACACGTGTGAACAACTTTCCTATCTGAAAAAAACTGAAGCAAAACAGAAAGTTAAATAATTCCAAAAGCACAATTGGTTGGAATATCACCATATACTACATCTTAAAAAATGTATTCAAAGGTAAACTAAAATTTGAATGCCTCTTCCAGTGGCAGCCCAGTCTTAAGTCAGCAAGCGTGTATATTATATAACCACTTGTAACTCATGAGTGACCAGTGGAAGAGTGATTAGTGTTCAGAGAATAAATATTATTTTCTCACTGGGTATCTTACACCTTGGGGTCATATTGATGCTGGCTGTAAATAAACTGTATTTGTCTATAACACCATGCAGAAACACTGCACAAATATATACAAGTCATTGTACCAATGAGAATCAGAAGAGTGGGTATTTTACTTCTTTTCCCAGATATTCTCCATAAACTGGGTCAACCTCTAATTATTAGACAAATCATGCCGCTAAATTGATACAGAAGTCCAATCACGATCCCAAGATGAAATTATCTTATTATATATATTTATATATTTTTATCTTAAAAATTTGAGGAAGGCAAGTAAATAATGCAATAAAGTGAAACAATTACATTTACTATTCAGTGGTCAGTCAAATCTTTATTCTAAAGCTATAACTGCTTAAGCTAAAATTAAACTTCCAGGTCTCATATGCTAGTTATAGTACATTTGTATGTAACCCCCATTATAGGAAGTACAAGGTAAATGCTCCCAAACACATGGGTCTTACTCAAGTGATTGTTGAAGAATTTCTGCTTTCTTATTGGCTGTTTATAAGTAAAGGTCATTCTGCACAGTTTGTGTAGTGTAACCTTTCTTGCGTGTAGTGACCTTCTTGGTTTCTTATTTAGTACCTAGTTCACCAAGTAATTAGTTTAGCAAACATATTACATTGC
>WMED01001187.1:5000-22119 GCA_019650415.1 Pipa parva
AATTTCATGGATTTTATAGATTTATACAGGTGACACATTTTCTAAGACAAGAGAAGACTTTCAATTAAGCTCCTACAACTACCATGCTTTTCTAAGTTCAGAAACACAGGGATACTTAAAAAGTATATTCAGATGTTATAAAAAATTAATTACCTTCTACAAACGAGCAAACAAAATTGTCTTGCCTTATGGGAATTGCTCTTGCAAAAAAGAATTTTACAGTTCAGCAGTAGTCCAAAGCACATAGTATACTTATTTATGCAAATGCACAAATCACATAGAAAATGCCAAGCAGATGCTATTTGGCTGGTTCTTTACATTACAAAAACAACATGCTAGGTATCTATGGTATCTGCCTGCCAAATACTGGCATAACTATGGGGGGGAAGATTATTCCATACACACTGGCAATTCCCCATAATTTGAATAAATTGAGAGCAGGTGTTTCAATCTAATTTGAATAGTCAGTGGACGGAGTCTCCAACCCCAGCAAGCTCCAGCCCTGTAAATCTGGATATGCAAAAAATACATGGATATAGTCATACATATCATAGAATCAGCTCACATACAAATTGCAAAAAAATGTTAATCCAGTTCTCCACCTGCCATACAGTATTAAAAGGAATGATTTGCCAGAACAGGAGGAAAGATTTATCTTATCCTTGAGTGGAAACTCAGACTTGAAGAAATGTCATGAAGTAGGGGTGATTTTGCCATATTTCACAGAACAAAGTACTTGCTGAATATGCAGTGTGGGAGACTAAGTTTCACAAAGTTTTACTGTCATTCTTCCTTCTTGCTCTGTATCATCCAAAGAACATATCCTGGTGTGGTGGATACAGGCAAATTTAGTCCAGCAACATTTAGAAGGCCAGTGAGACATGCAAAGGGAAAGTTTGAGACTTGTAATGTGACTTGCAAATGTAAAGGAACAGTATTCCAAATGGATTGAAAGAGGACTGGTGACAATATTTTTGCTCAGGATGCCAAAATT
Source organism: Pipa parva (assembly GCA_019650415.1). NCBI lineage: Eukaryota > Metazoa > Chordata > Amphibia > Anura > Pipidae > Pipa > Pipa parva. Next base: position 5,995 of record WMED01001187.1, read on the forward strand.
ATTAGTTCCCTATTTGGATGCACTCCTATTATTCATTATGTCTATGAGTCACCATATTTCCACTAATGGTGCACCCTGAGGCTCTCATGTCTTCTAATAGTTAAGTGGTGCCTACCTTTAAAAAGCTCTGCAAGAAGCAATGTACAGGAATATTCCTTTTCCCAAGGAGATGCCATACAATCTGTCACCTCAGAAATATTATCCTATAGGTGTGCCAGGTAGAAAAGGACAGTTCTTGAGCCATTAACTCCACCAAGAAAAAAGTAAAGTGTTATCATCCTTGTAATGGGGAATTTGACATTCTGTTTAATTTATATTGAAAAGTGGTGAAATGATGCAAAAAATGTTTAAAAATTCTGTCTTTCTTTGCTTTAGTTTTCTGTGCCTTATAATTTTGTAAACCTGTTCAGAAAGAGTCCAATATAAGTTACTGGCATCCATAGTAACTGTAATGGGCATTATGGGCAGGAATCAGTTCCCTTCTCCTTCAGATACTGTATATGGCAGCAATTATCAGCAACCTGCTTTATGTCACATTACAGTAGTTATAAGACTTTGCAGATCTGATCTGAGGTGAAACCGGGCAGGGCTATTGGGAATAATGGGGTGGGGCCAACATGGGTCCTTGCCAGGCTTAAAAAACGTAGAGTTTGAGGATGGAACCTAGTTAGTTTCCATGTCTGGTTACTAGAGCTATGTTATGTGGTTGCCAGAGGCACTAGAGAACTTACCAATTTTGAAAAAAAAAAAAAAAAGATTGTTACAAATAATTAATCAGTTCACTTTGTCCATTTAGGGATTATATAAGATTCATAGAATGAATGGGATATATTTTATTCAGAATAGATAATTATAGTCTGATGTCTTACTGCTTTCTTTAAAAAAAAAAAAAATAAATAGAAGCAATGAATGGTTTACTGTGTTAACTTAGCAAATTGAAACATATAAAATTACAAGTGACTGTATGTTCACTTAACGTTATCAGCCGTGTTTATTTCAACTTGGGGCAAAAAAATCCACACAGCAAAAGGAAATAACAGTTATTTTTAGACAGACTTGCCCAGGGCTGAACAAAAAGTGTTTAAAATGACTGACAATGTGAAAAATATCTCCTTAATCCTCAGAATGCAGTTTTCTGTCAATATGATATACAGAATTATTTTGGCATATAATTTGAAATAATTTTTGTGTGCGGCCTCAATGTACATATAAAGAACCCTTCCCCATACTCATGCATTCAGACATTTCTAAAGTAGTGCAGGCTCTTCATATATGTTGGTATAACAGATGCCTGCAACTGTTTTAAGTCGGTCTTTATTCCAAATAATGCTTTATCAAAGTCTTTCCCTTCTCTTCATATTCATTGGAACATTCATTCAAGTGTTCTTCATTGGCTACAGGATCCAGCTATGGCATCAGATCTTGATGGCTAATTTACTTTTTAAGGAACGTATGTTAATGGTCTGGAAAACACTAGTACATTACTCTGTTACTCTGTCACAAAAAGTAGTTACATTTCCCTCAATAAAACTGCATTTACCTTTTACTTACCATTGTCTCTGTAGGTAATTCTAAAAAAAGCAAATGCCTTTTCTTTGCATCAATGTATCATTATAGAGACCATTCATTTATAAAACTTCATTATTTTCTGCATTAGAATTCTGGGAATTTTAGCCTGCAGGAATTAAAAGGAAAGTCATTATACCCCATATCAGTTCTCTTCAGGTTTTAACTCTTTGGGGGGATATTTATCAAAGTTGAATTGTAATTTGGATTGTATATCAATATACCTTTAAATAGGAGGAAAATATTGATATAGCCAATATCAATTTTTATTAAGCCACTTCTGACCTTTTTATTTGACAAAAAGTGTTCTCCTTATTCAACATGGAGAAGTTCAGTAAATTTCTCTAAGACCCTGTTGAAAAGATTGGCGATATCGATGGAAAAGCAACTAAATTGAAATCAATGTATATTGTAGAAGTATTAACGCATCAATATTTATCGATCTTTTTCATTATTGATACATTTTCTTCTGCACTACATAAATTAAGGGAAATTGAAAATGTGGTAAAATGAAAAAAAAAAGACAATAATGCAGCGGAAAGCCCCCATTGACTAAAATATTTATAAAATGTAGAAGTCTACTTACACACCTTTAATAAATTGAACAAAGTGTAATGCTGGAAGAAATGTACATTCTCAGATCATCATTACATTACCTTAGAATTGTCAGGATTGCATCCCAGATCATTGTACTTAAATGGCAGATGGTGTAATCACTTGGTGAATATCAGTGGCACAGTCATAATCTCACAAAAAATATTTGGGTATCAGAAGATTTTTAAGACAAAAAAGTCAAAGCCTGATTTTTATCACTTGAAAGCAGTTATATGTGCCATATAATCCCCCCACTGGACCTACCAAGTTCCACTTAGTACAGAATATATAGTTAAACCCTAGGGACAAGACAAAATTATTTACTCTGTTATTCTGGTCACAAAAGTACTACTTCTAGTAAATGTCTCTAACCTACCAATAAGGGTCTCTGATTTGACTGGTAAAGCTTCTATTTGGCCCAACCTTGAACTTTCCCTAATGCTTTGTGGTGAGATATTGGCCATCCTTTTGAATTTATGACTAATTATCTGAATCAAAATATACCTATAAAATAAACTAAAGTAACAACTTTGTAATCTCAGAAGGCCTGCTTATAGTAGGTCATAACTAGTATTTTTGGTAAAACATCACATCCCTATTTCTATTCCATGTGCTCAGAAATACTTGCAATTATATAGACAGCATGATGAAATATATATATCATTTTGAAAGGAAATTAGCTTCTGTTGGGGCACTCAATGGACTATACTAATTTTCCAAAGACATGTTATCCTATGTGTGACATAATATTTTCAAAAGCATCTTTTTTCCATTTTAAATCTTAAATTCTTAAAAATGTAAAAACATAAGTACATAGTTTGCGTCTGGGGGTGAGGCACACCAAACCTTTTTTGGATAACTGGTCAATGTAGTGTTGCTTAAATAAACACATTTAATTAAAAATGATAAACGTGATATTGTTCTATGTATTTTTTTTGGTAAAAGGAAAGGCATTTCTCTGTTAGCTCAGTACCAGTAACTGGGACTATTATTTATATTCTAAAATTATAATATTTTCTTTAATTCTATACAAATAAAGTTACTTACAGATGTACTTGCTGCCAAAAATGTAGAATCTGATGAAAGAAAGGGACTGAATCATTTCTGACTTTTGTAGTTGTTTCTTTTTAATTATTTTTGAGGTATGTCCCTGCAAAAGGCTGAGGTCTGACCCATAAATGTAAGTCTTTTTTAGTTGTTGCCAACACATCTGCTTATTTATCTGTATATTTATTATTATGAGTCGGAGTTTCAAAAAGACCTTGCTACACAGAGGACTGAAAACCAGCCACATATATTAGAAAAGGCAAAGGATGATTAGTTAGGGACTCAGTTTTACAACTGCTACTTTGATCTGAATGACATTATCTCACTACAAATAAGATGAAAAAAGAATACTAAAGAATTGTGTTTATTTCTATGAAATGTTAGGTTCCTCAGCAGCATAATTCTTATGCTCTGGATAAATGTTAATATCCTTATTGATAAAGTACTTTCTTCTAGTGCTACCAGACTCCTTACTCTTACACCCTCTATAACACAATGGACTATACATCAAGGTTAGTCACTTGATTGGTCTTTATATGCAGGAATGTCTCCTTTGATTTTCTAATAATAACCCTTGCTTTTTAAAACTCACCACCTTTAGTTGCATTCTAAAGTCTACTAAGATACAGGGCCATATTCTGAGAAGTCAGAATAGTTGCGTCTCTTCTCCACTTCCCCATGATTACTTATTGAGAAAACTGCGAAGTGGCGAATACGCGACCAATTCGGGTATCTAGTCACTGACTTCTGGAACTCTTTGCATCATTTTGCGTGCTTCTACTAGTACTTCTACTATAGTCTAGGCAGAGGAGTGGTGCAAAGGTGTGAATGTGACTGCTCTGAATTCACCTGTTTGACTTCGCCATTTCAAAGTTGTGAATGGGGTGGGCGGGGGGTAAGGCAACTATTCATTCAAAATTGACAATGGTGACTGATGACATGACCTAGGGTCAAGGTGACATAGAAAAAGAATATTCACATACAGTTAGTGGGGTATGATGAGAGTGATGACACTGCTCTTCACTTGTCAAATTCACCTCACTCCATATGACTTCTCATCCTACTTCTATCTTCCTTACTATGCCACACTACGCATGTGATAGCGATCACCGCTGTACACCTGTTTGACAAGTGCATTTTCCACTTAGTCAATAGTGAGAAGTGAATTCACATCTATTTTGACAATGCAACAAGAATAGTATCGAGGTGAGTTTGATAGGTGAATTCACCCTTTAGACAATGAGGCCCACAGACTCTAATGGATTTATTTGTGAAAGCCTAAACAGTCATGTAAAAGCTTAAATTTGCATTCATTTACTACTTCCCTATATTTTGAATTCAGAAAACCCTGTGATGTGGGAATTTGCAACCAATTTGGGCATCACAATGGTTGCAGACTTACAGAGCTTTTACCATAGTTTGAAAGCACATGTACATGTAATTTAGCTACTCAATCTTGCCTAACCAGCAAACTGCTCAAAAACACACATCCACTCACATTGACTAGTGGGTGCTCTGCAGAGAAGACAAACTCTTGATCCAATAAGTAGCAGCGAATATACTCTCTGGCACTCCAGGTAGTAAAAAAAACCAAAAACTTCTTTATGAGAAATAAGAATTAAAACCAGGTTCTGGACAATCCCATTAAACAAAAAAACACCTTATCTTGTTAAAAGACAATGTTACCATTTTTTCATTAGTATTGTTACCAAACGTCACCAGTTTTTTTACTTATCTCAGTGGTAGACAATTCCTAGTTCATGTTGGCACTTTGCTGCCTCTTTTTCTAAGCGTTTGTGAAATGCCACCAGGTACCCTCTTATATGTCTCCTAAATTGCCACCTTCAATCAGTTAAATCAAACTGGTGAATTCCTTCCATTACACACTGTGCAAATTTGCACTTTAACACATAATAAATAATCAAATTGTAATTACATTCATAAATAATTGACACAAAGTGCTACGCAAATTTGTGGTTGTTGTAATGTCACAAACTGAGCACAAATTCACCACATGGCGGAAAATAATTATTTTTGAAATAGAGAAGCTGGAATTGTTACAAATTCATGCATCTGTAAAACACTTTGCTCTTTAATAAATAACCCCTAAATTAGAATCATCGTTACATTGCTGCATTGGTGCTTTACTAAAACCTGTAATCCTTCCTTTTTATTCCTCAAACTATTTCACAATCCATTCTTAGAACATGGGTCCTCACAATAATGCTTACATTTACATTAGTACAAAATGAAACTCCGCAGGACTAAAAAAAGTGCTACAGTTATTCAAAAAGATAATCTCTGTGCTGAGTTATCTGTGGTAAAAGCCACTTGCTTTTTACATATTTAAGTGTTTCTTATACAGTATTTATAATTCTCTAAAGCCTGCCCCTCACAAAGTGTTTCCTGTTCATAGAATTTAATGTTCTGACTATACAGTGAATTGTGTATTTAGTTGCAAACTATATTTTAAGAAATATTGTTGTATACATTTCATTTCCTTAATGGATGAGATGTTTAAACAAGATTACATGATGTTTGCACAAATCATAAACTTTACAGACTCGACATATTTGTAACCATGACAAGTCATTTGGTTAAGTATGTTTCTAAAGTGAATGATTTATTGTGTCTCAAACATTAAGCCATGTGATTCCTGCAATAGATGGTGGATTTCATTTTGCAATGATAAAATCTTAGGACTGACTAAGCACAAAATACATATACATATAGTGGGATGAAAAGTTGAAAAGTTTTTTGACCTTTTAATGCTGGTGAAATATTGGCAATACATCAATATATTGAGCTGATAAGTCGATTTTCTTTTCAACCAAAAGTGTTCGCCTCATTTAGACTGGTTAAAACATAATATTCCTATGGGGTTGGTCCTGTCACAGTCCATTAGTTTTACTGTCAAAAAAGAATGTCAATTTATATATAGAATGGAAGAACATAGTAACGTAATAACATATTAACTAGTAAATAGTTTATAAGGCTGAAAAAAACACAAGTCCATCCTGTTCAGCCTATTTTCCTGCAATGTTGATCCAGAGGAAGGCAAAAAACCCATAAGGCAAGAGCCAATTATCCTCATATTAGGGAAAAAATTCCTTCTCGACTCCAAATATGGCAATCAGAATAATTCCCTGGATCAAGATCCCATTAAATTAATGTATTCTATTTTTAATTATAATGTTTCCTTATTTTTTTATAGAATTTTAAAATATTAAATAGTACCCAACTTGAGTCCTTCAGCCATGGAACAGAAAGCTAAAGTCTAGTAATAGTCGTGTAGTCTAGTAATAGTCTAGTGTAGTCTAGTAATAGTCGTGTAGTCTAGTAATAGTCTAGTGTAGTCTAGTAATAGTCGTGTAGTCTAGTAATAGTCTAGTGTATTCTAGTCTAGTAATGAGTTTGTCTCATTTTGTGAGTCCGAGTACTGCTGTTGTGTAGGTGTCAAAGAACAGTGTCTTCTTTGTGTTCATGATGCATTTGGGAAAGTATACAGGAGTGTAACTAAAGGCAGTGCAGAGACTATGATCATGCTGTGGACTTTGGACCTGAGGGAGCACCAATAGATACACATATAACATCTTTCATTAAAGAAGAAAACAGTCTGTAAAGTCCTCAGTAAAGGGCTCAAAGCAAACAATGCATAAAGACAGTGAGATTAAGAATAAGGTAATTGGAGGCATGGGAGTTAGACTCAGTCAACTACAATGAAGTCCACCTTCCCATTAAACCCTCCCAAATCATTTTTGCTGTAAGGCATGCAGAGGGTTGGCAGGTTGGTTAATAGACAGTGGTGAAGCAGCAGTAAGTGGCAAGTGTTGGCAACGGTAGTATTAGTTTGGTCTGAGTGATGGAGCTGTCCTGAACTCTAAGGCTGAATTCACACTAGTTTATTATCAGCTGAGTTTTTTTAATTAGGCTCATTAATGTCTATGGTGAAAAACACAATAGCCTGTGTAGATTATCCCACAGGAAACAATATATAACAATATACAATATATAATGTTTTTTCCAAATCAGCTGAAAATCATCTAGTATGAACATAACCTAAAAGCTTTTTAATTTGCATTTCTGTGTATCTCACAAAATGTCCTTATGTCATCACAATGTCCCTGGTCTTATGTTTATTGTCCTGGCTTCACTGACAAATTTTCTATTTTGATGATTTCCAGAGGCTGAATGCTTTAATACAGGGGCCACAGTCCGTGCAGTCTACCAGGGGGTATTATAGGTAGCAGAAGATGATCCGATGTTGAAAGTTTAGCTTTGTATGGGTCCACTGGGAATCTTACAACATTTTGGACAATTGTTACATGATTTAAATGTAGCCTTTGCATGCAGGATAGCGAACCCATTTTCGTTTAGTGCCTTTAATTTCACATGTGATTGATATAACAAGTTAAAGAAGGAAAGTTTAATGAACCTATTCAGTTAAAATACTATGGGACTGATCATATTAAGGCCTTATATTTCTGTCAGTCTGATTCAGGTATTCATGAAAGTTAAACAAAGCTTTGCAGAAATATCAGCCATCATTAAATGTAAATCCATTAGATGCTTGGTGGATGTTTGTATGTACTGACAGATTCCCGAGAAATCCGAGTAGCTGTCTGATCTACTATTTATAAGAGTAAGTTTACTGAATTGAAATCACACAAACAGCATTGTTTCATATATCTTCAAAATGGGGAGTGACAGCATATGAATCCATAACTACAGAACAGCCAGTTTATATTCTCCAGTAATTTAAGTCTCTGAAGGAATATCTAAGACCCACTTGAAGTTGCTAAGTTACAGAATTATTATGAAAGTGACTGCTCGGCCGTGGAATTAATATTTATGTTTAAGACGGTTTGCATTTTGTCTCTGTTTTATTTTTTTGCAATTTTTTTTTTTAATTTTCTTGTTTTTTTTTTTTTTTTTTTTTACATTTTGTGCTAGCCATGTAAGCTTCTTACATAGTTCCTCTGGTTTCTAGAGTCCATTAACCTAGCACTCAGCTACTGAATTAATCATAGCCTAAAAAAAAGAGAGTAGCAGGACCAGAACTTAAATACAATTATAAAAAAAAGATTAATTGATATTCTGGGTCAGAGACCTGTAGGAACCCAAGATGAAATGGAAGAAACCAAAATGAAAAAAACAAATTCAAATATCTAAAAGAAAAGAACACAAAAAATAAAAATAAAAGACTAAATAGATGCTGACTCCGAATTACACTACAATTTACTACATTATTAATTACAAGGTGGTTAACTCCATAAAAGTGATATCTTGACAAAAGTGATGAGAGCTAAACCTGCGTTTTGTTGTATGAATTGACTCTATAGTCCATATGGTGCATGGGAATCAATGCACTGTTTTGAACAAAATACCCATTCCAACCTTTCTGACAAACATCTTTTTACTCCTGCACCTCATTCTTCCTGCTCTTCTATTGCCAGTAGAAAAATGAGCAGGAAAGGTCTCCAAAGTTCAATAGAGCTGTTTTAACTTGTTCCAGATGCATAAGCACAAAACAGTGAGAGGCGCTGTGTACTAGAAAAGAATTATGGGTATTCACATGCCAGCTTCCACCTATTGACTTCAGGACCACCAAGTCTTCCATACTGGTTTCTCATTTCACAGGATGGATATTAAATCAATCACAGGCAGAAAACCTAATCTATGCACTTTGTTCTAGACTTTAAGAGAAATTACACTTATTTTACTATAAAAGTGAAGTTATAGCATACTTGTAAATTCTGAGGAAATGGATCATTTTATTTTCTTATATTTCCTTGGTAAAAGGTGAAAAAAATGCAATTATAATATAATACATGAAGTCAAAAATAATGTTGTTTATCAGGTTTTTCTGGCATCAAGGAAAAAAATTCTGGGTAAAATAGAACTTAACTCCTGTTGAAAATGTATTAACACATATTTATAAAGGAGAAAATGGTCAAAATGTAGCAAATTCCTTTACTTTACCGCTTTTCAACCATTTCACATATTTCTGCATATTTTCCATTGTAACATTTCAGTATCACATGATCATGTATACTTGATTGCTTATTTATAAAGTATGGATGGAATTTAGGGATTTTGCTTTATCGCTATTTACAAGACTTTTTTACTTTTAATCATGCAGACAATATTGTTGAAATGATTCGCCACTCCTGACCTGGCATAATATATTTTCTCATGGGAAACTTGTGCAACTGACATCAGAACTAGCAACTACCTTTAAAAGGTAAACCAGCAACAATAGGGCCCAGTTAAAGACACCACCATTGCAAGTGCTTTTGGACCTTCTAGCTATGCCTGTAGTTTTTGTTGGGGTCCATGGGCCCCTCACCTCATTCTGTATAGGGGTGTAGATCATCTTCCATGGAAGGGGGGTCAGTTGGCCTTCTCACCTTTCCCCTGTTCCTTTGTTTAGTGAGATACAGTGGAAGTGTCTTAAAATAAGGTGGTTAGTAAAGTGGTAACTGATCCACTCCCTTACCCTTAATCTGGTAACAGTAGGGGGTTCCACCTTCTAACTTGTTTTGGAGTTCAGGCTCTAATTTAAAATCTAATCATGCCCTCCTTTCTTAAGACACCCCAATCACCTGCTTGTATATAGGCGAGGGTCCTAAAGAAATCTGTAAAAATTAAAAAATTAAAAAGAAAATATTTCTAATACTCTTTCTTTCATCTTCTCTTGGATGTGCCCATGTTATCTGCAAGACCCTCTCTTCACCTATGGCTTCCTTACAGTGCAAGTGCATCCATTACTTGACCATAAAGTAGTCCATGGAAGGACGTCATCTGCATTCATGGCCTACCATATTCCAATTATTCTTGAACTGATGCCACTGCTCTACTGCCATGCTTAAAAAAAAACAAAAATACCTGACCAGGCACTCCTCTTGTTCACTAGTCTCACTGCAACTGAAAGTAGGTGGGACCTGTGGTTATTTACATTTACAATTGCTATAGATGAAATTACTGTATTGCACAGTTTCCTATCCTTTAGAACATTTGTAAATATTCCCATTTGCATAGCATTGCTATAGCAACTGCTCACGGTCACAATTTAGAAGATTATGTTGCAGATTGGTTATTCTCACAGTTTTAAACCTGTTTCAAGATGCCTGCAATTAACTGTGATTATAAAAGATGATCACCTCACATAAACCAATCATTACTGTACAAACCTATTTTACTAACTTGAAAATCCATGAAATGTAACTTATTGTTAACAAAAAATAAGAAATATCTACCATGCTACAGTCAAATAATTTTAATCTTGCTGCCAATATTAACCAACTCCACTAGCAATCTTTATTTTTACAGCTGTCTTTTGTTAAGGACTGACAGGCTCTTAGAGGGTTCTTTATAATGGGAAAAAACTCCCTAATGTCTTTGAAATTTTTAGTTTCTAATCATATAGAAGTGACCCACCTCACCGAGTAAGAAAAATCCAGAACTGGTTTGGTAATTACATCTAATACTGCATTAACTTTTTTGGAGTGTGCATTAATCTTATCAGAATGTTAAGCAGCATTCATCAATATCTTAGATTTTTTTTCTATAGTATAGGTTACCTACACATTAAACAAACATTGGGTTATTTTACATTATGCAATAATAGACAGCTAGGCCTAAAATCTCATCAATATACTTTCATGTCATATCTTTATTTTCTTGTCTCTCCTGCATAAAGCTGTCTCTAGACATGTTTATTTTGGAAGACAAATTGTTGAGAGCAGCACAACTATAATTGTTATACTTGGTCCTATAAAGGGAAACTCTGTTGCTTTCTGTAGTCCATATGTCTTACTAAAGTCTGAATTGTTGCCTAAAGGTGCGAATTCGCCAATAAAGGCAGTGGCAATAGGCTGCTACCGCAGTCGCGTCTTTATAATGAAAATATTGTTGCGTCTTTATTATGGGAAAATTGTCACAATCTTAACATTAAAAAATTGTCACGACTTTACAATGGGAAAATTGTCTTGGATTTGCTATGGGAATCCGTTGTTTGCGAATTCGACAGTCAAATTCACACCTTAGTGAATAACCCCTTCAACATTGAAGATTTTTTCTCTTAGGCCAGCTCCATGCTAATGTTTTCTCAGCTGGTGATTTTTCTGCAAATTTTGTGTAAAAATTCAAATTTCTGCAAAAGAGTCCTCCCATCAGCCCGCTAGTACTCCCCCCTTACCTCAAGGATCTCACCCTCACTGGTGGTCCAGCCAATCCAGGATGAGTGGACAGTGTGCTGGTGACATCACTAATGATGTCAACTGCAAACAAGGATTTGTGTGTAACATTAGTACTGGGAATGAATGGTGCTGTCCTGCTGTTCCCCCTGGTACATTTGGAAGTATGCCTTGGTAAGCATTTACTCCAGAAAAACAATACAAATAATTTATTGCTATCAGAATCCAAAATTATTTAGTACAATGCCCACAACAAGTTTTAATTATGTAGCAAATTAATACATTATAAGTAGTAACATGCCTTCCAACTAAGGGGGGAATTCACCATAGTGAGGTCCGGATCCTTCGCCTCACTTCGCGCAGCGAATGCTTTAAAGGGATTCCAGACTCGGCGAAACCACTCGATTTGCCTCGCCAAGACTGGAATCCCTTTAAAGCATTTGCTGATGTCCGCATGCAGGACATCAGCGAACGCATAACAGTCTGTGCGAAGTGAGCTGAAGGATCCGGAGCTCACTTCGCACTATGGTGAATTCCCTCCTAAAATTTATTGGAAACTATAGTTAGAACCTGGCAAGAGAAACTGAGATTTGCGGGGCTCATAAGAAAATAAACATTTTTACTGTTGCTGGAAAAGAGAAAGATATCTACTGGAAGAAATTTTATAAAAAAGAAAATAGCAGTTTTAGCCTGAGGCACAACAATCTACTTTATAGATGTGGAAATCAGATATCGGCTTAAAAAATAGTCCTTTGAAATCCTTTTTATATAAATAAAGCTATTGTTACATTCTGCAAAGTTTTTAGAAATTTAGTCAAATCTAGAGTCTTCACAATCATGTAATGACCTAAAGGAAATGGTATTTTACGTATATTATATTTTATAAAGGTATTGTAAATCTCAAATTCTTTGAGAAACTCTGCTTTGTTTTAATTTCTTTTTATATTTCTTTTATTTTTGTTCTTTTTACCTGTCATTTGGTTTGTATAATTTTATTAATTTTGTTCTAGTGTAATTATTGGTATCTACTAAATGTTTTGTTTTCGTTTCTAAGAATTAAAAAAAAAGGAAATAAACACATTTTTCCTTGTGTTGTCTGTGGCCTTTACCAGTGGGCTGCAGCCAGTACACTAGCTGTGGTCAGTGTCTGACTTCCTCCCTTATGGAGTTCTCTTTGAATACAATATCATCAACTCATTTGGTCTTCAGTATCACTTGTATGCAGATGATACCCAAAATTACTTATCTGCTCCTGTGCTAACACCTGAAATATGACTCAAATTTCAAACTATCTATTGCATGGCAAACCACCAGCTCAAATTAAATTTCACTAAAACAGAATTGATTATTTTTCCACCCAAACCTGGACTCAATCCTACCTTTTCTATTCTAGTTGATGGTGCAATCATCAACCCTGAAGCCTCGGTATGTGTTGGAGTGACTTTTGACTATGCTCTTTCTTTCCCTAAACACATCTCTACCACTGCTAAAACCAATTGATTTTTCCTTCACAACATTACCAAGATCTGCCAGTTTCTCTCTCAGTCCACTGCTAACACCCTCATGCATGCTCTCATCTTGTTCCACTTGGACTACTGCAATGTTCTTCTATATCTGGCCTTCCAGCTTATCAACTCTTCCCACCCCATTCTATTCTAAATTCTGCTGCCAGAATTCTCTCCCTCTCCCCCCCAGAAAGGACAGCATTTCTCCCAGCCTTTGGTTTCTCTTTGCATCTTGGCCCCCCGTCAGCAAATGAATCATTTACAGTGTTCTCATTTTAACGTTTAAGGCACTTCACTCTGTTGTCCCCCTACATTTCCTCACATGTTTGCTCACATAGTCCTCAATGTCAGCTGCACTCCTCCCAAAGCAACCAGCTTTTTTATGCCACACACCAATACTGCCCTTTCTCATCTTAAACCCTTTTCTCTTCTTGCCCCATACATCTGGAATTCTATACCCCTTTATCTTCACCAGGAACTTTCTCTCTGCACTTCTAAAACCAAATAGAAGTCCTTCCTTATTGAGCACTAGCACTGATCTTTATGTATATATTTTATTTTATCCTTAATTAGTTATTTATGTTTAGTATATGTATTTAATGACCAGTGTGTCAGCACACTGTGACAGCTCTTACTACCCCTCTATCTGTTTATGCAAGTCTTCCACCCATTTAGATTGCAAGCTCTATGGGGCAAGGATCTCCAACCTCTTGTGTCAACCAACCTAGCACTTAAAGGATTGTATACTTGTGATATTTTACTTGTATTGTTTTAATGCACTTTTTCCATGTCTGTTTTATATTTGTATTCCTGAATTGTACAGCGCTGCATAAATTTGTGGCGCTTTATAAATAAAATTATAAATACATATGCATACAATAGGTATGCCTCAAATTATCAAAGTAAAGCCATGAAATGCAAATGTTAAAATCTACTTTATTATTCAAATCAAGGTTAAAACTGCTTTTCAAGCATATTCTATTTTAGTTGGCCTAATCATCAATATCTTTCTATTCCTCTGCTAAGTAGTGGTTTCCTGTTGGCCCAGTCTGTGGTGCTATGATTTGCCATGGGTTAAGCCAGCGGTTCTCAACCTGTGGGTCACGACCCCGGCGGGGTCGCACGACTGACCCACGGGGGTTGAGAACTGCTGTGGCACCAGGAAGCGCCCGCAGGACCCTTCTTATAAGGGTTCCTGCAGGGTAACATCGACCAAAACTGTCACCACGTGACGCGCATACATAATGACATTTCGCCGAACGTCACCACCTGACGTGAATACATGATGACTTTCCAGCCAAACGTCATCATGCTATGCACAGTGATGTCATGGCCGGGGGTCGCGGCCACTAAAAGGTTGAGAACCGCTGGGTTAAGCAATTATCCCTGTTTATGAGTTCCCTAGATGGACGGGGGTTATTCACTAAGGTGCGAATTCGACAGTTGAATTCACTTGAGACATGCCTAGTGAGCTTTGCCGAGACTGGAATCCCTTTAAAGCATTCGCTGATGTCCACGGGCAGGACATCAGCGAGTGCATTACAGGCTATGCGTGCTGAAGCCAATGATTGGAGGGTAAGTTCACTCTTTGGTGAATTACTTCCTCAGACTTTAGTGAATAACCCCCGGAACATGCAGCCAAGTAAAAATGATCAGGAAAGATATACCAAACATAGATAATCAGTCGATCAAATCGATGAACTAAATTCATTCAATCTCAGGAGTTTTGTAATCTTCGAATCATCATTTTTAAGCAACAAAATACATGTAATTGCCATTTAATCGTTCTACAGTTTCTACAGTATTAAACCACGATTTACTGAAAAATACATTAAAATTGTACCAAATCCATCTGTATAGTATTATGGGTAATAACCGCCTCTTGTTGCTGGTTGAGTTATGATCCATTTATATGTGTAAGGTAGGTCAGGGTGGAGAGATTGCTGTATTGTCACATGCCCCTTCACATTAAGGCCAGGGACACACTGGCTGTTTTGTAGTTGAGCTGTAAAAATAGGATCCAATGTTTTTTATAAAACAAACCACACAGACCACGTTGTTTTATAGCACGGACAATAATGAACCTAATGAAAAATTACTCTGCTAAAAAGCACTTAGTGTGGCTCTGGCCTAAAGGACCACTAACTTCCAAAAAAAGGAAAAATATCCCATTTGGATTGACGTGGCAGTTATAAGTCTAAACATTAGTGTTACACACTCATTTCTACAGTCAGTGGAAGATTTATGTACATATGCAAATACAAATTAGTTGGATCCTAATCAGCATGACATTTCTATGCAGTTAAACATATCTAAAAAAATTATTTCCAGTAGGTTGCTCTGGTCACATTGTTAATATTATGCAGTTTGACCAGACAGAGGAATATCAGAAAAATGAATGAATGATAATAAATCAATTAAAAAAATACTCAGAATTTACTACCTCAACACCACTCATATATGCTCTCCCTATATAGGTGTTTGTCCAGATTACACATTAATAGCCAGGAAGAATAGCAGTGGGTGCAAGCAGGGTGACAGGTGACCTGTGCAAACTCCAAACATAGCACCTCACTTATACACCAGCAGTGTTACAGCTGCTCCCCTCAATGGAACTCTGCCTGTTTTCTTATAGTTCTTCCTATTGTTAGCTGCAGTGGTTTCCCCTCACAAACGGGGCCCTGTGCAGCTGCACAGCCGGACCTAGCTGCAAGGGTGGCAAGATATTCATATTGGTGGAACAACCTTGGTCACAATTCTAACTGTATCTTGGAATAAAGTATACGCCCTATTGGTGCAGAGCTCACTCATGACTAGAGACAAATGCCTCAGACATAGTTCTATCTCCAATGAAGTACCGTGTTTCCCCGAAAATAAGACAGTGTCTTATATTAATTTTTGCTCCCAAAGTTACACTATGTCTTATTTTCAGGGAATGTCTTATATTTCCCTAAAGAAAAAAATCACACTCATAAAAAGAAAAAAAGAAAAATTTGGGAACAAATACAATATTTAAAATACACTGTGCCGCTTTCCTCCACATCCCCCCTCCCACACTGTGCTGCCTTCACCACAACCCCCCTTCCACATTGTGCTGCTTGCCCCCCCCTTTCAGAGGGCATGGAGTAGGGAGGGGGTTAAACAGATCTTACTCACAATCTTATTTTCACCCCTTCCCTGCTCCATGTCCTTTGAAGTGTGGGGGGAGGGGGCGC